>VXAL01018071.1:4312-19243 GCA_013399475.1 Chauna torquata | reverse complement strand
AGGCTGCAGCCCATGGAGAGGCCCCGCAGAAGCAGACTCCAGGTTGGAGCTGCAGCCCGTGGAGAGGAGCCTACGCAGGAGCAGATGATCGGGTGGGAGTTGCCACCCGTGCGGGACCCATGCTGGAGCAGTTTGCTCCTGCAGGATGGACCCCGTGGTACGGACCCACATTGGAGCAGCTCTTGAAGAGCTGCAGCCTGTGGGAAGCCCACGCAGGACCCGTTCGGGAAGGACGGCATCCCATGGGAGGGACCCCAAGCTGGAGCAGGGGCAGAGAGTGACCACAAAGGAGCAGCAGAGAAGAAGCGATACGGGCTGAGCGCAGCCCCCATTCGCCATTCCCCTGCACTGCTTGGGTGGAGGAGGTAGAAGAAGGTGTATGGGGGAAAGGTGTTTTTAGTTTGCCTTTAGTTTCTCACTGCTCTAGTCTGCAAGTGATAGGCAATAAATTATATTAATCTCCCTATGTTGAGTCTGTTTTGACCATGACGGTAATCAGTGAGCAACATTCTTGTCCCTATCTCAACCCTTGAGCCCTCGTCCATCTTATTTTCTCCCCCTGTTCCTCTGAGAAGGGAGATTGAGAGAACAGGTTCGGTGGAGTTTAGTTGCCCAGCAGGGTAAAACCACCACATAGCTGTACTTTATGTCATTACAGGAGCTTTAGGAATAGCAAACCTGAAAATCAACTTGTTCTCCTACAGTTTGTCTCAAAACATTAAAACATATATAGATACTGTTCTTACGCTTGAGAGAAGTATATTGCCCTTGCTATATCAGTGTAACAGAGAATATAATGAAAGGGAAACAAGCCACTGGTATGTAAGGAACTCGGGTGACTATTGTTTGATGTTAGTGAGGTAAATTTGGTGAAGTTTTGGGCTGCAGTTTGAGCTCTGCGTAACTCGAACCTGGTATGTAATGGTGATTGAACAACATTGGATGGTGGTGTGTTGGGGTCTGGGTGGCGCAGATGTGCTGACCAGGGACAGCACTGGATAAGAGCCATACCTGGGAGATAACAGAAGACATCCTGCCCCACAACAAAGAACTGCCAATCTGAAGGAACATCGTGTGTATGTATCAAGAACTGATTGGACTATAGCTGACAAAACAGATTGTACAGGTGTAAAAACCCAGGGAAAGTCTTGAGCAAGGTCCCTCCTCGGAGGCAACCAGCTTGAGCTGATATATGAGTACCATTAAATTCTTGCTGCTTCAAATAAGGGTTGACTTTGAGGGAATTCTGGAACCTGGGGGAGACCCATTCTGCTAGGGGGAATAATAGGATCCTCTAACAATACTTTAATTCATACCAAAGATAAATGTAAACTATTTTCCTGATTCTAAAGGCCTAAACCCAGATGTCTAAAAGAAATATTTGGCTTAATAGCCTTATTCTCATCTTTGGTCAGTCTATTTTAAAAAAAAAAAAAAAAAATCAGTTAATCTGAAGCCTTTCGACTATTGGATAGTGAAATAAGAAGGAAAAAAAAAAAATCCTGAAATACCTACACACATTCACACATTCCTCTCACTCAAGAAAACATTGATCTTCATATGTAGTCTACTTGCTGTGAAGTGCCTTTGACATTACAAAAATACTTCTTCAAAAATTTATCATGAATCATAATGATAATTCCAGAACTATATATAAACATTGAGAAAAAATAGACCTATAATCCTCTAAGAAGGTCCAGAGTTATGCTACAATCAATGCCTCAGGGAAAAAGAGGCATTATCCATTTCTTTCTTATTGCAGAGATGCATCAGAAATGTTATTTACTTGATCTAGTACTCAACATCTAATCACCAAACCCTGAATTTATACAAACTAAACGGGCATGTTTTTTTTTTTTCTTTTTTTTTTTCCCAAAGAAGTTAATTAATGATGAAACAAAAAAGAAAGGGAATATATGTCCTTTACAATACTTTAGTTCATTGTATCAAGTTTAGATATTTTTAACTTTCTCAAACACATACTCTAATATAGGCAGAAATAAGAGATTCCTATAATAAAGACTACATCACATGTGAAGGACTATCTGATAGCTATTATTTACTAAAGCTGAATGAAATATTTGGAATTTAAGAAGAGCACTGCATATTTTTTTTCATCTGATGGAAAAGTGACACATTTAAAATGTGAAATTTTCCAAAGAAATTTTTAAATTAAATGAAAATATTGATATTTTAAAAATTATTTCATTTTCACATAAGAAGTTCTTTTTACCTTAAAAATTTGTATTATTTTTCGTTCATACTTTGATACTAACACCTTTAGAATGAACAGTGTGAGAAACTGAATTATGTTTTGCATAGATTTTTTTTATTTTTTTTTTCTGTCATTTTTTTCATAAGGTTATGACTAGATAAAAGAGAAGGGAAAAAAAACCTAACATCTAATGTAGTCTAATTAATGCAATTCTATATATTCTAAAAAACAAACAAACAAACAAAAAGTAAAACCAAGAAAAAATTACAATAATATATATAAAAAAAACAAACAACAGAAAATATGCACTTATGATGTTAATTCTGTTCTTTTTTTTTTTTTTTTTTCTTTGGTAATAATATTAAATGTGAAAACTGCAATGTAGATTTTAAAGTTTGTGTGGGGAACAGCTCATTTTTTACTCAGATATCAAACCTTTAGTTCTGAAGACCTATTCTCCCTGATCATAATTTTTTTACTAATCATTCCAAGCAATTTCTGTGTATTGAAAGGAACAGAAAGTGTGAAGACAAGAACATAATGAAAAATCAAGATCTTTTGTTGCACCCTTTATGTTTTAATTTATTTTTTGATTGTAGAACTAAATATTATACCCTATAATATATTCTCTATATTCTCTGGACTTCCACTTCTTGTTCTCCTTGCGATCTTCCCCCTATAACTTGATGTAGTCTTTCCAATCAAACAGAAGCAATTTCAGAAAACAGAAACTTCATATTAAACTCATAATCTTTCAAAAAAAATCTCATTTTCTTTTTCATTTCTAGGCACAGCAGACATGTTCTTTAATGTGTTGGAATACACAGAACATAGAATCATAGAATGGTTTGTGTTGGAAGGGACCTTAAAGATCATCTAGTTCCAAACCCCCTTGCCGCGAGCAGGGACACTTTCCACTAGAACAGGTTGCTCAAAGTCCCATCCAACCTGGTCTTGAACACTTCCAGGGATGGGACATCCACAGCTTCTCTGAGCAACATGTTCCAGTGCCTCACCATCCTCTGAGTGAAGAATTTCTTCCTAATATCTAATCTAAATCTACCCACTTTTAGTTTAAAACCATTACACCTTGTTTTATCACTACACACCCTGGTAAAAAGTCTCTCCTAATCTTTCCTGTAGGCCCCCTTTAGGTACTGGAAGGCTGCTATAAGGTCTCCTTGGAGCCTTCTCTTCTCCAGGCTCCACAAACTCAACTCTCTCAGCCTCTCTTCACAGGGAAGGTGTTCCAGTCCTCTGATCATTTTCGTGACCATCCTGTGGACCCGCCCTAATAGGTCCATGTCTCTGTTGTGCTGTGGGCCCCACTACTGTCTTTCTTCATGGATATGGATGCTGTTTCAGTGTTGATAGACCTTTGGTTTCCTGTCTTTCCCATACCATGTCTCACACTGGTGGTCTCAAAGTTAGTTTCTGTCCTTGTTCTATTTACAGTGGCAATATTGAAGCCATAGTTCTTCCATGTCAGGCACTTCCATTGTCTTAGAGAAGGGCTATATTAGAAAAACATTCCAAAATAATTCCCTTGAATTATGGGCTCGGAATCATGAGGCATTAAGTATCCTGAACATGCCTCCTGTTCTATACAGTTCAGGGTTTATTGTTCCTTCTTCCAACAATGGGTTTTCAGTTCTGAAGTGGGATGTATTTGGTTAGTGGGATAATTCAGGTTGGAAGGGACCTCAGGACATCTCTAGTCTAACCTTCTCAAAACAGGGTCAAGTTGGACAACCACACTCTGTACAGCTAGCTTGATTTTTGTGATGGTGAAAAAGTTTCTCCTGAACTGCTTCTTAAATCTGGTTATTTCTATCCTCCTAGGTCTTCCCTGCTCTTGACTGACCATTCCCAGAATGGCTTGCCACCAGAATTACCACAGAAGTTCTGAAGTTTGTTGGGCTTTAGTTCTAGATGCTGACTCCAAATGACGTAAGACAAGCCTGCAGTAGCAGTCTGGATGAGAAAATCTAGAAGAGATCCATTTCCTCCTTTTCAATAATAAGATGGTAAAATTAAGCTTTTTGACAATATGTGAACTCCCTGTGTCAGTATCTTTAGCACCAGAAGGTTACTAACTATACAAGTCAATATGTGTGGGAATGAGGGATAAATTATCTCCATTATCTCCAAGAATTTCTTCATAATCTCTGCTCATACAGAAGAGTATAAGACACATCACCATAGACCTGAGTCATGTGGGATACTGTTCAAGCACCTGCAATATAAAACTGTTCACACAAATATTATTGGGGTGAAAAATGCCACCTGACTTGAAGGAGCACATCTTCAGAATGCAAAGGTAGACATACATTAGACAACAGAAAGATATTTAAGTACTGGCAAATTATATGTTTCCTGGTTCTCATTTTTCAATTTCTCATTTTTAGGTTCTCACCTAAATTGTTTTTCAGCTATCCTTCTCCCTTGTCTCTCCTTAGTGGGGGGAATCTTGTTCACAAATACAAGGTAAATTAACATCACTTCCCAGATTTTCAGACAGGTATCTATGTATGCGTGAACACATATATACAAAATCAATTTTCCCATCTAGTAAGAAGCCCTCTATAGACATGTTCAGATCTTCATTCCAGTTCCTCAGAACCCCAATTATTTTATTTTATTTTATTTTTAATGCTGTCTTCAAAGCATCTGACAATAGCTCCACTCATAGAGTTTTAGAACCACTGCCTAATACCATCTCTGGGCTTTATTTTACCACCCTCAGCCTCCAACCATCTGTCTCACTCCATCTGTTGTCTCGTTTTCTACTTAGTTTGAAAATTCTTTGGATGGGGATTGTCTTCTTGGCTTACATTTTTGCACAGGGATCCTGGTCTCTAATAGGGCTTCTAAGTATTATGGTAATATAAAGAATAGTAAGCAACAACTTCGGTTGTCAGTCAAGAAAGTATCTTGTAATACAATTTGACCATACATAAGGCACAGAACATTTAAAGTACCAGAAAGACTTTATTAATGGAGCATAATGCCTTACATTTATATCTGTAACGGTAATATTCAAAGGTCTGTAAATAAGCAGTAAGCATTATTACAACTGACTGCTCTGAAACTGTAATTTAGATAGTGGGGCAATGTGAGTTATATCTGCACCAATTTTCTGAGATTTTACATGTTGGTTTACTTCTTTAAGTTTAGAACTGCTGACTCTTTGGAAAATTCTGTTTGTATGAGTATTGATAATATAGTTTGTGGGAATACACTATACTAATAGCCTGAGCTAACCATTTGGGGGAAAAAAAAAAAAAGGACTGAAATTTGCTTTATATTTACCTTGCTCTACCCACTTTTGCTGACTGATTACATGGTTTCTTTTATTTTGGTCAAAAAACCTATTAATTGTTAAGAAAATAGACTAGTGCTTCCCTCCACAATTAAAGCCTGGTCAAATGTATCTCCATTACCATTTTCTCCAGAGAAGCTATCAGATTTCACTTTAATTCCAAGACTTCTGTGAAAGATCATCTTAATTATAGGATTATTGACATAGCATTTATATTGTCATTCAACTCGATTGATGCATATTGCTGAGCTGTCAATCTAAAAATGTATTAAATGTATTTTCGTTAACTACTTATTATGCAATAGAAATATAAGTCTCTTAATTTATTTTTCTAAAAAATAAATATGTATTCTTTGTTTAGAGAGAGATCTTGTCTCTCACTGAGAATCTTTCCAAGGCAAAATGCTGGACCTATGGAAATTGCAGCAAATTTATTCTTATGTTTAGCGTCACAATTAGTACACACTTTCCCAGCTCAGCCTTCAAAAGCAGGAACACCGGACTATGTAAAATTCAAAAGAAGTAATTACAGTTCATTATCTTCTGAAATATATTCTTATGTTCTAGTTTATTAGAAAATACAAAACTTCTGTATAGGTTACAAAGTTTCCTTTGACTATATCAAAATTCTATGATTTTATTTTAAAAGAGTAAGAGTTTTACACATCTGCGTATGAAAGTAATTGCATTCAAGATCCATAACAACTGGTGAAAAGAAAATAAAGAAACAAATGCAAATGAATAACATTGTAGGTGGGAAAAATGACATACCTATGGCTGCATTCTGTTGATGGATTCAGATGACATTATGATAATCATTGTTACTATGCATCTCCAAGAATGCTGATGTACACTTCAGTTTTCCCTCTTAACAGAAATATTCATATATAAAACCAGTTAAAAAAAATAAAAATAAATTCAAACCTCATGTGTTAAATGCTTCTCTTCTGATTTTCCCATGCATATTGGATTTAACTAATGGCAGAAAATTCACATATATTTTTATAGACTATTACTGTTGGGAAAAAAATACTGAAGTAATATAAGTTTACATATATATAAAATATATTTTCAATGGAATTTGTGTTGAAATAACAATCCCAAGCCAGCTGTTATGCCAGTTCAGTAACCAAAGTAGGCCAGGCCATTAGCTTTCTGAAAAAATTTGAGCCCCCTCAAAATCTGTGCTAAACCTGCTGCTGTTGGTAAAATGCCTTTCGTCTTGTGGGTTGGATGTTTGACTTACACTGATTGCTTGTTGCTCTTTTAGAAACCTGGTGCAATGATGAAAATGACAGCAAATACCAGCAAACAGAATTTACTCAGTCCTAATTTCAAATAAAGTAGCTTGTGGCTGCTTCATTCCCTCTAATTCTCTGTCTTGAAAGAGGAAGGCTGAAGACCAAAAGATTAAAAAAAAAATTGGTGATATAATGAAATGCAAGCCAAAGTTAAGCTGCGTATAGATCAAGTATGTACAACATTATAAACGAGTTCAAGTGAATCGACTTTGTTGTCTTCTAATTCACACAATACATCTCTTTTTTGTTTCTTTATGTTTTTCTTGGTTTAATAAATGCCATGTCAAAATACTTTAGTAGACTGTAAAAAAATATTTACTGACTTCTGAATGCCAACAATATTACTGTAGTTATCACAAAAGTGATGTACAGCATTAAAAAAAAATCTTATTTAAGAATTTATTATTTAAATTGTGCAGTTGAAAGGCATGATCAAGTAACTGCATAACTGAGTCAAGGAAAGCAGAGAATGCACTTCATTGTGTAGGACAGTTAATTTATCTTCTTTACTCTGGAATCCTGCTTGTAACATAAAACTGTGAGGTCAGAGCTGAAGTTCAGTAACATAAGGCTTATTAAAAAATAAAATACATTTCAACTTCACTTTTAAAGTAGCAAAGTACAAATTAATTAGGTTGCAATGCTGCCAAATGAATTATGCAGCCTGTGTTTCAGGAGTGCTCAACAATTTTATGTCGACCGAGTTTTAGGTACCCAGCTTGAAGTAAACATGCAATTTACAGTTATTATTTGTACAGAAACAGCTCACAGGAGGCTCAGTAACAGACCGCAGAAATTCATTGTACCAGATTCTGTATGGCACAGAAAAGATGAAGAGCTTTCCCCAAAGGTGAAATATTTTAAACCACCAGCATCCTGAAAAACTCAGGCACAAAGTGTTAGATCACTTGTACTAATTTCAGATATCTATAATTTTTGTGCAAGTCAGTCATCATGACTTCCTTTTAGACAGTGGAGAAAAACGAGTATCTCTAGAGTAAGTCTCCTCAACCAAAGAGATATGCAATAGTTCCTGTCATTTCTCTAAGACAGGTGGAAAGAACCATCTGCTCTGATGGGACCTTTAAAATAATCTCACCCAAAATATTTCACAATATGATTCCCCAAAATAACACATAAAAATAAGGAAATATTTCTGAAAAATCTTGTAATGAAGTATTAAGGGGGTAATGACTTTTTCAGCCTACCCTTCCACACCTCCAGTCCTCAAAACTGAGAGTAAAGTAAGCAAAGGAAAAAAGCACCCTGTTTCTTTGTAACTTAATATTTAAGATAAATTTCCCTTCTCATATTAATATATATTACATAATGCAAATCTTCAGTGACAACGAATTTTAGCTTTTGAGGTAAGACTAAATGAAGTTTCATATTTATTCTTCTAATTATATATTCCCAAAACATTTTGAGGTATAGACAAGTATGTATACAGACTTTTAACATTATTTTCCCTTTATATAATAAAATGCTGTCAGTTTTCATTGATACATATGACAGTCTTCAGCCTATCATCTAAATATTCCTCTGTTGGATTTATTTTAATCTCCATTGATGACTTACTACATTGTTTAGTTTTACCTATGATTTAAGAGCACATATTGTCTTTTACTTAATGCATATGAACCTCTTACCTATAAATAGAGTAAAGGAATAAAAAAAAATCCTTTAAATTTTTTTTCTAGGACATTCACTGCCCCTGTCTTCTGGGAATTAACAGAGTGATTACACTGAAAAATGTAACAAAAATTAGTGTTCATTTTAAAGAAAATTTCTAAGTAGATTTATTTGATTATAAAATCATATTACTGAGTAAATCACAAAGAATAGAAAGCAGATGTTTGCATAAGAATATACAGGGCATTGGTGGAAGGAAGAGTTTCAGATCTGATAGTTTATAATTTCAATCTGCAGGCCCATGGTCTTAAACACAGAGGTCTCCTTTGGCCCATAAATGCAATTGGGGAATGTTTAAAGCAAAAGTTTCTGAAAGGCTCTATTTGTCTACCAGGAGAAGCAGAGGCATGACAGCTTACTCATTTTGAATTTTCCACATGATTAAGAGAGAAAAACACTTTACAGATATTTTCTGTTAGTTTGTCTAATTCATATCTAGCTTTAGAGAAGATATTTTTAGACAGAGGCTGTAAACTTGTAAGTTATATTTTTTGGGCTTTAATTTTCTTCCAAAAAAGATCTCAGTTTAGAGTTTCATATGGGTATTTATTCTCAGATCCCATGATCTTACAACTTGTTGGTGTAAACCATGATAAAGAAGAAACATCCCAAAAGAGATCTTATGAGGACAGTGCATTTGTTTAATGATAGTGTGCAATAACAGAACCCTGAAGGTTCTCAATAGATCTGAATAGATGCAACATGCTTCTCGGAGTCATTCCAGGTGTCTGATCCAGCGTTGTGTTGGATTTACACGGCAAAGTTTTGTTGGCAGGGGGGCCACAGAGGTGGTCTCTGTGAGAAGATCCCAGCAGCTGCCCCATGTCAGATAAGAGCCAGCTCCAGCCGGCTCCAAAAGGGACCCACTGCTGGCCAGAGCTGAGCCACTGAGCGATGCTGGTTTTTCCTTGGGGAGAGCAGATTTAAGCAAGGGAAAAAACTGCTGTGCAACAGCAGCTGGGAGAGAGAGGAGTGAGAAACATCTCTGCAGACACCAAGGTCAGTGAAGGAGGAGGGCAAGAAGTGCTCCAGGTGCTGGAGCAGGCTGGTTCCCCTGGAGCCCATGGAGAAGCCCCTGATGGAGCAGGCTTTCCCCCTGCAGCCCATGATGTACTATGGTGGAGCAGATCTCCGCGCTGCAGCCCGTGGAGGAGCCCACGGTGGAGCAGGTGGATGTGGCCTGAAGGAGGCTGCAACCATGGAGAGCCCCTGCAGGAGCAGAATCCAGGACGGACCTGTAGCCTGTGGAAAGGAACCTACAGTGGAGCAGTAGGTCTGGTGGGAGCTGCTGCCCATGGAAGATCCATGGCAGTCCATTCCTGAAGGATGGACCCCATGGTACGGACCCATATTGGAGCAGCTCTTGAAGAGCTGCAGCCTGTGGGAAGCCCACATAGGATCCGTTCAGGAAGGACGGCATCCCATGGGAGGGACCCCATGCTGGAGCAGGGGCAGAGAGCGACCATGAGGAGACGAAGCGATATGGGCTGAGCACAGCCCCCATTCCCCGTTCCCCTGCACTGCTTGGGTGGAGGAGGTAGAAGAAGGTGTATGGGGGAAAGGTGTTTTTAGTTTGCCTTTAGTTTCTCACTGCTCTAGTCTGCAAGTGATAGGCAATAAATTATATTAATCTCCCTATGTTGAGTCTGTTTTGCCCATGACGGTAATTGATGAGTGATCTCCCTTTCCTTATGTCAGCCCTTGAGCCCTTTTCCATGGTATTTTCTCCCCTTGTTCCTTTGAGGAGGGGGAGTGAGACAGCAGGTTTGGTGGTGTTTAGCTGTCCATCAAGGTGAAACCACCACAACCGTGAATCCAGTTGTTTGCCTTGATACAGTGTGGGGTCTCCACACGTTCAGGAGACTGAAACATGTAACGGGTAGGATTATGATCTGAAGCACACTGGTATCTTTATGACATAATTTTATTTCAGGTATTGTGAAGTTGCTTCTGATCTACTTGAGGTGTGACAGGACTTTTAAAGAAGAGTGAATTGATTGTTTCTGCTGGTTGTAGTTTCTTCCCTATTTTTGATTGACTTCCTTGGCTACTAAGAGCCAAAAATGTACATTAAAGGACATTTTCAGGAGTTGAAATTAATCAGACCCTCTCAGTCTCTACTCCTTTTTCAGTCATTTATAATTAACAGTTAAAATTGATATCTTCATTTCCAAGTCTCCTAGAATCTCCAGCTAACAACACAGTTTCCAAACTAAGTGTTGTGGTTTGTAGATCACAGTTTTGCCAGATCACTTGATTTTTCTTTAAGCAACAGTCATATAGGGAGAATCTCTTTGCATCAAGTTCTCTTCCCCTTGTTTGGAAGTTATAAAATTATTTATGTTCTAATTTCTTCTCATTCTGTTTGGGTAAGCTTTTAGTTTATTCTGTTACCTACTGCATTTCTGAAATCTGAATCTGAAAAATTCTGTGTTTATTAGAATGCAGGGTGAGTTAGGCATCACAAAGGATTGAAATGGAAGCTCATACAAAAATATCAAAACCTGTTGTCATGTGCTGTGGTTACCCTAACTTAAGGAAGACTGTTGGAAAAAATGGAATGTCTTTTAGTTATTAAATAAAAGTTTTAGAGGAGATGCATTGGAGGTGACATTGGAAAGCTCTGGAGAGGTAACAGAGAGAAAGAGATGAAAGATTGGGGGTTAAAAGTATGCCATAGAAATACAAAAACTAATGATTATTAAAAATTGAGATAGCCAAAAACAGAAATAAAGAGAACTGTTCCTTTCTGTAGGAAAAGACACAGCCTTTGGAATTTACTGTTACAAGATATTGGAGTCCTATTGCTTACAAGGCTCATAAAACAAGACTTTTACGCTGTACAGTTCTGTAACATCCTAATAGATAGTAACCCAAGCAAAATAGTGTATCAGAACAAATTTCCACAGTGTTTACAAGCAAAAACTAAGGCACCATAAAGAAAAGAAAGGGACCATTACAATATATTTTCACAGTTCAGACCTCAGGTAAGAAGAAATGACATAAATGTTTACAATGAAGAAGTTCACTGTAAATGAGCTTTTTTTCTTATGATAACTTTAAAAAAGCCACTTTTTTAGGCAGCTGGAAAGGGAAAATCCACACTCTGCCATAGCCAGTGGGACTTTTGTCTTGTCTCTAGTGGAGGCAGACTTTCATCTTCATTGCTTTCACTGGATGTTTTCACGAAAACTAAATCACAATGGTAATGAAAGTCTGAAAATATAATGAGAAGAATTTTTTTAAAAAATTTTCTATATATTATTGAAAATTATTGAGCTATTAGACTTTAATTAGAATGTTTTGTTTTATCCATTTGACATGTTTATGTACTATTAACTTTAGAAAAGGAGGAAAGATCATTACATTTCAATAATGTTTAAGATTGGGATTTTTTTTTTTTGGTAAAATTAAGAACGGACCAACCTACATGTAATCATACCACATAGTACTCAGCCAGTATCATTCAACCAACCATAGATGATATACTAATTCATCTGGTTAGATACCTGATATTAGGCAGTTTAAATACTCTCCATCGTTTTTCATTCCAGTAAGTGACTGCTTTCTTTATGAGCTTTAGAGCTTTCTTGCATGGGGAATGAAAGTATCAACCATATGTTTTCTCCTTTTCCTTTTTTTTTTTAATTAATCTTTATAGTACAAGAACTCCAAACTAGTTTTTAAAACATTTTTGAAGATAGCTGTATATAGAGTTTATGGGTAAAGAAAATAACAACTAGTATATAAATTAGGTAGACTGAACAAATCTGTGAAATCAATCTCATTCCTGGAATGAGATCCCAACTTTCAGGAATGATAAATAATCTGTTTGATTACTCCAGCATATCAGTCATCTTAAGTCTGTCCTCTGATAAAGAAATAGCAAATCTATGTTAATTTTTAAATGGTGACAGATCAACTGAACTAATTCAGAAATCAGGAAAGTATTTTGTCATGTGTCTTTGGAGGGAGGAAGTTAAAAGAGATGAAATTTTCTTACAGAATTCTTACTGCACTTGTATCTAGATAACAAATAAAAAAATTGCAGATTAGATGTCATAGAGTTTCTCCTCCAATCCATTTAAACTAATATAAAATACAGTTCTTTTTCAAATTTTAAAGAAAGTATTTGTAGAACAACATTTACAGTCGTTCTAATAACATGAAGTGTCTAGTGTTTTATTTTTTTTTTTAATTGCAGGTGGGACATTTACCATTGCTGCATAAAAGACCAAATAAATTTGATTTTACCTTCTCAGGTTTTCTCAAATTAAACTTATCCATCAGTTACTGGCTCTGAATGTACATCCAGTGAAGTCATAGATAAAGTCATTACTTTAAAAAAGACCTTATTTTATTAAATGCTTTTGGCTGTACTTGTTGAGCTCCTGCCAAGTCATTGACATAGATCCCAGTCAAACAAAGAATTTAAATCTGTGCATAAGTCTAAGCACATAGTCTTATCTAATTAAAATTCTGGATGAATGTGTCAGACTTCCAGTCTTCAGTCTCAGTACAGTTGGAACTCATAATTGGATCAGTAGGAATTATGCTTTCAGTAAGAAAAATATCAGTCCTGAGGGATGAAGATTTGATGTTATCCTAGTAACAAAGAAAAGGAAACCTTTGACCACACGATAAAAATAAGTTTTATTCCTGCAATAAATCTTTTCCGTAATATGAGAAAGTCTATTGAAATATTCTGAAATCCTGTCTATACTGCACTCAGCAATCCTTTGATATCAACTTCAGTGGAACAAGAACATCATTCTTTTTAGAATAAGGATCTTAGTTACAGGATGATTCCAGTATAGGGCTGTTGCATACTACAGAATACATAAAAGCCAAATATTTCACTGACTTGTTATAAATGGGTGCCTGTCATTCTCTCTCACATAATTACTTCTGAAGATCACAGAGAAGTTTCTCAGAAGTTTCTTTGCTTCTTAGTTATTTCCTTTCATAGTTTTCAGTTTTGTTTCAGAAAATATAGACATTATTTTTCACTTTGAATTCTGATGAATTTATGCTTACCTAGAGTGCATATTTTGATCTTTTATAATCTCCAATAAAAGTGTAAATCAAATTTTAAGACGACCTAGGATTTAGGTTACTCCTACATGCTTGATCGTGTGTCTTTAAAACACCATCTGAAATGAGGCTCTGTCATGAAAAAAGGTGCTGAATAGCAAAGCAGACTTCAAGATTTTCTCAGTTCTATTCTGCTAGGATACTGAGCAAGCCTGGATAATCCATCTGCATATTTAATCCTTCCTGTAAAAAGTAAAAGGCATAATTTATTCACAAGGGTTTGGTTATAACATTGTTTTACAAAATGCTACATGGAGAGAACTCTCTGTTATAAATTCAAGCATTCCGAAGTGTTATATACACAAAACATTAGATAAAAGTTGAGCTGGCAGCCAGCTCTGATGTGAAGATTTATCCTAAATTCCCATAACTATGCCACAACTGGGTACACATTTTTTATTTCTCTTATAAGAATTATTAAAGGAGGCTTTTGCTAAACAGTAAGGAAGCATTGTCACCAGGTAGACACACTTAATGGAGTTTTTCTTGGTGCTAGACAGCAGGTAGAATTACTTACAACAAATATCTTACAACTTTCTCTCTCTCCTTTTAATGAGGTTCTAATAAAGGTAACACCAAGTATAGATAGCTATTTAGCAAAATGAACATCCCAGAAATTGTTCACTGTAGAAAATAAAAGCCTGACATAAACTTCAATGACCTAATGGAAAGAAGCTCTTTAGAAAGTTGCATGGGCCTTACAATTTTAAGAAGACATTGCCTTATTCTGGGCTATCAGAATTTTGAATCCTGAAGGCTGGGGAAGCAGCCTGTCCAAAATATAATTGAATTTTAAAAGGTTTTCTGAAAGTTTAGTGTGGATTTAAGATGAAGTATTTCAAGCCTGCATGGACATAAATAAAATATGTCCAGTAATGTTTGAACTAAAAATATTTTTTCTTGTCAGTAGAAAAAAATTACCAGCATTCAAAGAAAATAAAATGACTGATAAATTCAAACTAGTTTTCATCCAAATCATGCTGTTTTATAATCACAAGTCAGATTACTTACTATGTTTCTGTACCTTTTTTTTTTTTTTTCTTTTGTATGAGATTATGTAACAGTGATTTAGATCACTGCTCTAAATTTTTTGAATTCTGTTTGGAATCTGGTATTTAGAGGTATGCATCCTTAAATGGTTGTAATTTTTAATATTTCACATTCTAGGCCTTTATAATTTTTTAAGCTCTAAAAACTGAGTTATTTGAAAAGAGCTGTCAGTACATAGCATCAAATTTAACTCTACCTATTCGGGTATAAACATATAAACTTAAGAATGAAATAAATAAGAATGCTAACAAGCTGGG
>VXAL01018070.1:0-12891 GCA_013399475.1 Chauna torquata | reverse complement strand
ACAGAGGGTTCATAGCACAGCAATAAAGCATGGTCATATAATGCTGCATGAAATGTTTATGTTAACTTAAAATACTGCCTTATGTATCCTCCAGAGTGAATTCATGGAAATTAAAGAAACAAACCCAAATCTCTGACGAAGACTTCCAGAAAGTGTTATAAGGCTGCNAAACCTCCATCCCTTTACCTTTTCTTTCTTTTTCACTTGACCAGAAACTTCCAAGTAACATTGAAACAATCAGCATCTTAGCCACCCTCAAATGCAATTATGAAGGTATCTTCCTGTCTAATAATATACACAAAGTGTAGTCTATTGGTTACTATTAGAGAGGTGACAAACTGAGATTTTTATTTTACCCAAATGTACCTCTAGCTTGTTTTGTATCTCCAGTGTGAACTGAAAACAAAGTTGCTACAATATTATGGTACTAATATTATATTAATATTGGTAATAGCGTTCTTCTAGTTCTTCACTGCAATTAATTGCTTGTAAATCTCATCTTCTGTATCTTTAGACTGTAATCCTGTATTTGAAGGAGCCATTTGTACCCCATGTATATTAGAAATTGCACACAAGCAATCTGATTTTTAGGTACTCATATAATGTACATAAAGGATGATGTAATCCTAAAAATAAGGTAACTACTACTGTTCAGGGTATAATGAAGGTCTGGCAGATTTGAGAGGAAGAGAAAAAGTACTGAGGAGCATAAATGGCATCCCTTCTGGCATGCTCAAAAATGACCACCAGCAGTGTGAAGAGAAAAACTCTAAAGTGTTTTTGCTAAAGATTCTTTGCATAAACAAATTCAAATCATTGCTCTCAGAAATATTGTAACATTAAAAGACAAACTATATAAAATTGAAACTGGCAGCTTCTGTGGTTGAAATAAGAGTAGGAAAATCATTGCTATGTTAAGTTCCTGATTTTATATAGCATTGAGATTATAAAATAGCTACAGGAACAGATATATGTTATTCCAATTATAACTGGAAGAAATGCAACTCTTGTTTAAACAGTGGTCTGTGTAACCGGCTATTGTTATTTGTATTGGCTTAGCTTTTAAGGTTGGTTGAGGAGAGACCTATTACAGTGAAGACTTTTCTTTTTCCACAAAACAACTCGGTTTTAAGTGGAGATTCGCTGGAGCTGGAGCTACGCTTTGCAGTGTATTGAAGCAGATTGGGATGTACATTCTGCACTAGGAAGTTTCATACTTCTGGCAATTGATTTTTAACATGCTGAAAGAGTAGTAGAGCACTGCAAGTTTAAATCAATTATTTAAATCAACATTATCAAGATTGTCACTGAACTATCCTTCTGTGAATATTATTTATGCTACATAGGTTAATGAGAGAAATTTAGTGGCCAGAGATTGTCAGTTTCATCCAGATGAAACCACTGGTAACTTCACAGAGAGTTTTGCTTGAGTAAAGTTTGTGGAATTAGACCCTGATATAAAAATCTTCTTTTGAAGCAACTGGAGAGACTTCACCTCCTGACTCTATTTCCTTACTCAGAGTTAAGGAGCTAATGTCATTACTCTGGCATTAATCAACTATCATAGATAAGGAATTATTTTAGACCTCTTTGTTCTGTTTGATGCTTACATTATAATTTTAATCTAATTAGCTTTTAATATTGGCCCATGTCTGGACAGGAAATTGTAATGTTCCCTTGAATATTATGGATCATTTCACTGCTGCTTGAGGTTCTTCAGTTGGAGATGGAATTATTGCAGTCCCTTTTGGGGTAGGACATTTCCTAGAAACATATGGCTGCAGTGTGTCTTTGCTGTTCTGCTGTTCCACTGCTTAGCTCTGGCTGGAGATTAAATGGAATCTCCTGATCTATAATAATTCATGGGTTTGTTTTTTACTACCTCTCTGCTGCTGAAGTGAAGGTAAATAATGCCTTTCATTCTGAAAAGCTCAAGAATTTAAATATTCTCCTGATCCTTGGACTGAAATAGGCTAAAATAAATGATTTTTGGATCATGCTGTGGAAGATCATTGAAGAGGCAGTGGCTGTACTCCTATAGACTGTCCAATCCCTATGAAGCTCATTTAAGTACTGTAAAGATTAATAAAATCAGTCATGTGATAAGTATAATTATTTTACATTTCCTAGAACTTGGTTTAAATGTCTTTATTAGTTTTCTTCTAAACAATTTTGAAATAAAAGAATGAATGAAAACTAAACTTCTCCTCATTCTTTCTTAGATATCCAGTATCTGCCGGGCAGCTGTACATGCCGGTGTAGTCCGCAACGAGGGTGGTTATGTTGATGTTATGCCAGTAGACAAAAGAAAGTTGTATGTTGCTTCCTTTCAAAATGGGATATTTTCAGAAAGGTACAGAGCCCGTTTTCAAAGATTACTGTTTACCCTTCACCTCAATAAGATCTACAAAGTCTTGCTTTTTGTCTGTTTGTACCTGGGGCACTGCTAGAAACCAAACAAACAGGCCGACATGGGTGATTTACAGAGCTTGTGTAACAGCTGTGGTGACTTTGGAGAAGCTGTGGTACCATAGCTGCCTGCCTCCTCTAAGCTCATAAATCATTACTCTAAAAGGCTGCTTATGAAAATAAATAGATAAATAAATAAATAAATAACCCTCTTGTTTATTTTTTTTTCTGGTTATGTTGCGACTAACACAATATTTGATAAGAAAATTGCCTCTAGTTTCTTTAGGATTTTTTTTTTTTTAATTAACATTAGTGATCTATTCCATCTGAGTTAAGAGGATCTGCAATAGACAGGTACTAGTAGCTGGTTTCAGGTTCTTATCAAATATTGCAAAATTTAATCTGCAATTTAATTCCTGAAAGAGCTCTCCAAGTTCTACAGGAAGAAAAATAGATGACCTTAAAAAAAACTCTTGTGCCACTTTCAGTTCTGTAAAGCTAAGAATGATTACTGCTTCTAAAACTATAGGCTTTCCAAGAAGTTTGTGTTGGAAAAATCTCGAACAGTATCTTTACAAAACTTGGAAGTAGGAGAAAGATAAAGGACTTTTTCTTATTTTTAATTAGTTATTTCAGGGGGTCTTGCCCTTTTGCTTTATAAACCTTTGAGCAAACCTGGAAACTTGTAAAATACAGATTGTGTTTGCTTCATGAATGACTTCATTTACATATTCTTTGGCCTTTTCCCCATTCCTGTCCATTTCCCTCAGCAGAATGCTTCCTTACTGACACTTTTTTTCCCCATCTAAATCTCCCCACTAAGGAGCCAGAAAAAGTGTTGCAAATTTAATCATTATTTGTACTTTACCATATTGGCGAAGTCAAGGTCAATGGTTTGGAGAACAGTTCCCTGCAAGTTTGCTGCGAAACTGAAGAATTGTAATGAAGATTGCAATGCCCGTGCACACAACATATTTCATTATGCCCTTTTTTATTTTCACTCCATTTCCCTTTCTTTCTCAGATATGCCTTAGATAGGTTTTGCAAAATGGAAAACAATGAGACCATTAACTATGACATGCTAGTTTAGTTTATAAGAAAAAAAATATATATTCTAAAAAAATTTCATCGCAGTTTTTCTTGTTGTTTTATTTCTTTTTAAGCCAGATACTTATCCATTCAGAAAGCTATCCATATTTTAAGTATATTTCCTTTGTTTTTGTAGAATATAAATTCTCTTTAGAAATACATGCAACCAATGAACAAGTGATCTCCTAGGTCTGCAAGTTATATCTGAATGTAATTATTAGAATGGTCAACATAAGATGCATGCTTTCTCTTTTTACTAAATTTTTTTTTAATGTTTTGCTTCAATAGAGCTTTATTCTTTAAATCAGAATCACTCTAGGATTACTTGAAAATTTTGTGTTATGATTAGTTCCTAATAAGTTTCTTAGAAGAAAAATTAATCTGAAATTTCTGTAATTTTTGTTATAAATTTTTTTAAAAACTGTAGACAGTAAAAATTATGAGTAGCCACAGGAAGAGTTGCAGGACCCTAGAACTGTATTTAACAATTCAATAAAGTTGAAGTGTCAGTCTTAAAAATAACACCAGGAATGTTTTTTATGTTTCAGTTTACAGAATCCTCCAGGAAGCAAGGCATTCAGAGTATTTGCTGTTGTTTGAGTCTAGCAAGAAAAACGTAAAACAGACAAGTGAAACCAGGGAACTTGGAAGAGAATAATAAAGGCCATTTCTTATAATTCCTAAAATTTGTATAAAGGTGTAAGATTCTTGTACAGAAGATATATACTGCTTTCCACCAAAAAATTTAAATTACATATATATCTTAATGAAAAAATCTGTAAAAGTAAACATGGGAGAAAAATTCATTTGAAAATCTATATTGATATATAACAATATTTTGGATCCTGTGTTAAATATTGCTATATTTTCTTAGCAGTTACTCCTATACAGTTAATTCAAAGCTCATAAATGTTCTGTTTTCTTCATCTGAATATATTATTGTATGGTGCTTTATATATGCCACTAACAGTAACCTTAAAACTATACCATAGGGAGGCCTGAGTTTTTATTTCCAATGTACATAAAAGAAGCCATCCTAATAATTCAATATAATAAATCATGCCTTAAAGTAAAATAAAAAATATATAACTTTTTGATGATTTACAGTAGCTTTAGCCATGCAAGCATAAATGAAGAGCTAGACTGTTTTCAATTTCACACTAATCATAACAAGTACAAATACCTATTTTTAAATAAAATAGAAAATATAGAGAAGTCCTGGGTCATATTAGTATGTTTTCTCTAAAGAAATATTTCTATGAGAGTGGGCCTTTCATATTTGTTATTTCTTAAATATTTTAATAAATAAAATCTTTATTGGATGCTGCTAAGCTCTTTAGTTCAAGTAACCAATTCATTATGGCCCAGTCCTTCACCTACCTTGGCATGGAACATTGAGTGAGACAGGTATATAACCTTGGAGGATCTGAGTCTAAAAGAAAATTTTCATATTGAGAAGTCTGAAATTAAGGAATAAACCATCAGATCTGCAGTGCAGTTCTGCACACGTGCTTTACTTCTACCATATGACTCATTCAATTTATTTAAATTGGGTTTCAGAAAAAACATAGAATTGTACATGTACGTAATGATTTGCAAGCTTGAGGGCTTTAGCTGTACATGGTATCCATATACTATACAAAATTACGAGGGTAAACATTTAATAAAAAGAAAATGGTAACAAAGGCTAACCTTGCTCCTCATGACCTGGCAAATACTCCTGCAGGCCAGGAAGTATAGTGGTATGGAGCCCAGTGACAATTACGTCATTTGTTTCTTCACCATTTTTTAAAACTCATTTATGGTGAACAGCCTTGTGCATTAATTTTACCATATTATGGTATATGAAGAACATGTAATGGTGATACTATGTTTCTTTCTATGAAAAGTGTATTGTGCTTTAAGACTGAAAAGCTGTTAAACTTTATTTTTGGTATCTGTTGTTTCTGTTGTTGAATTTATTTCCTTTCAACTTGTAAACTGATTCATATTCTTCATATTTCAGAATATTATATTCTGCCTTCTGTTTTGCTACATGTACTACCTCATGTAGTTAGGCAAGCTTTGTTAGTTTTTTTAATCTGTTTTGAATAAAATTAATTTACTTAGTAAGAGTGCATTTGACAGCCTTTCTTGTTGGATTGTTTGTCCTGCCTCAAGAAGAAAAAATAGCAGACACACAAAGTTTACTTTTTTTTCTGAACTAAACATTGCAAGTTGTAGGACCAAGCAGTAGACGTAGTCTGAAGGTTGGAAAGCTGTAAAGGCAATGTAGGCACACAACTTCTATTAATTATATTGGGAGTTTTATGAATAAGTCTTCCAGTCATTTTTCAAGTTCCGACCAAGGTATCTGGGAGCAGATTGCTTTCTTATTTTAACAGGGAACTCTGTGTCAGGAAATGACCTCCCCACCTTTTTCCAGTTCAATACAGCTCTTTGCTCTTCTGGTAGATGTTTCTAGTGAGAAATGTTCCTGGTTACATTTTTGGGGAGCAAGCACTTTTTTATACTGCTCATTCCTTTTTTGCCTCATAAGACTAATGATCAGCTTGGAAGTTTCAGTTGGGATATCTGTTTAACTGATAAGGGAGACAAAAAGTCTTTGATGTGTAAACTGTTTTTTTTTTGCAGGTGGTGACAGGGGGGAGCCATTGTAAGAAGCTTTGTATAGATTGTGCAGTACTGTCATTAACCACTGTTCAGAAATGAAACCGTACTGTAAGGTGGCTTTGACTGTGGTGAGACTCCAAGTCACTCAAAGGCTTGAGACAGACTTGCAACACCATTTGTTAAAAGCAGCAAAATAATAACACAGTTGGGGTTATCAGAACATAAGATGGAATAAGGCCGCTTCTGAAATTAAGGAGAAGCAGAACTACTGAGAAAGACATTGGAAACAAAACAATGTGAAAGCAAACTTTTCCTCACAGGCAGGATGCTTTCATACAGCTTGGCTTTGCAGTCCAGCAGCTCCCCTGTCTGGTCCATGGTCCCTACTAGTTGCCTTGGGATCCCTTGGGAAGTCTGTCAGGTGCTGCAGAGCCTTAGTGGTGAGCCAGCTCCCTTACTCTCTGACCAGGCAAATAGGATGCCTCTCTTTCTTTGAACAGAGCAGAGCTTGCGGCTGGGGGAAAGACAACACAGTCAAACCTTCAGTCATAAAGACACCTTCCTCCCTTTGGGTGAAAGGAGTCCTAGGTGGAAGCATGGTTACCACACCAAATTTCTGCCTTTTTCCTCCATTCATTTTCCTGGACTTTTTTGTTCTTGATGTCCTTTTTGTTCTTCTGCCTGTCTTTGCTTTCTGTCCTCTCTCTCGTCTTTGAAGTCCAACCTACATGTGCTGGGAGTTTCTGTGCAAGGGGGCAGGAGTTGAACCCTTGGCACCATAACAACAAAGTCAGTGCTTGGTGTGAAGAGAAGTGGGGGCTACCTCTAATGTATGTAAGTGGTAGTAGTGAGTAGCTCTACTAACCGACAGAGTGACAAGAAGAAAGGGAGGTGAGTAACTCGTTCACCTCACATGTGTTGCACAAATTTGGGAGCTCTGTTGCTTTTCCACATGCAATTATTCTAACCTATTAAAATATAAATCCCTAGCTAACTTCAGCTTCTTGAGAAATTCTCTTCTAAATGAACTGTAAATAATGAGTCAAGAAGTAGATATTCCCAAGCAGTTGTACAGTGAGAGCTGCACATTGTTATTTTTGTCTGCACCAAAGCAACTGTATGCCAGATGGTCACAACTAATTCACAGAAGGCTCAAATGAGTAACTAGCAGTGTTAGCAAACATGTTATAGTACAATGAGAAAATATAGAAGGAAATAAGCTTTTAAATGCTGAAGAATTGTTTGGTTAATCGGAAAGTTACAAAATGATAGTGTCAACTTGAAAAAAAAAAAGTGTAATCTATAAGAAATTTAAGGTTAATTCATACTATTCATAATGTTTAGCTTGCCTCCCAGGAAAGACCAGTAAGTAGCCAACAAGAATAATTACAACTGATACATAACAATNCCCCCGCTGCCCCCAAGCTGTTTTAGTACATATTGATATCTGCCAGTTATGATTTTGAAAGGGCTAAAATATTGGGCTAAAATATTAAGAAATGTAAACCCACTAAATGCCTGATGAACTTCTCAGTAAGTATCAATTGTGTATCTCTGCTATGCTGAATTGCTTCCAGATGAGGTAGCTAATTTCATAACTAAACAACAGTTAGTATGAAAGCAAAGTGTTATGAAAGACCCCAACAGGTAATACTTTAAGAGTCTCACCATTTTGATAAGTGTATGAGAATAGTTTTGGTGAACTTGCTACCCATACTCATGCCAGCTGACAGCTCATGGTATTAGCTGGACATAAACTAAGAAAACTAAGAAACATTTCCTAAACTTTGTGGATACTGAAGAATTTTAGAGAGTTTACAGACTTCTCTGTGTTTCATTTCTGTGCAGGGGACAGACTGATCTAGAAATTATACAAAAAGTATTTTTGGAAATAAGCCTGAAACACTGGTTAGGGTAATTTGTATGTAAGTTTGTGGTTTTTTAACTGCTGAAGTACTCAGTTTCAAATGTTATGTGAATGCCAGACTGTCAGCCGTGTATGGATTATCAGCTGATTTAAAAGAAGAAAAATAACATCTGCTTTTTTTGCCTGTTTTGATGCATACACTAAGGAAATTGCATAGCACTTTACTTCACATAGCAGAGATGTAACCACATTACTCACATAAACAGAGTCTTCTGTGTGGCAATTGCTTTTGAAGTGTGTTTTGAATTTGACTTAAAACACAGATAAGCCAGCTTCCCGTGAATGCACAAGGGAAGGTTTATTTCCTGCAATTTCTGTAGTCATACAAAGGGTCAGATTTAGAAATGTAAATATTTGGAAGTTATGAGAATTATTCATACAGTGCAATATTCTGTTTGGAAACTTATATAAATACTGTATGAAATACTGTACTGTCACACTTTCTGTCTTAAGGCCTTTTATAGCATCTGTGGAACTCTAGGGAATTAAACAAGGAATGAAAAGCCTGGAGAGTTTTGTTTCATTCACTGTATAATATGCATCTTACAGGGCTTTAGATATATAGATCATAGCATACTTCAGTGTTCAGAAAATTGCATATAATTTTATAAAGACATACATTGTGCATATGGGAAGAGTAACCATGCTGTCAGCTTTAGCTTTAGCTTGTCTTTGCTGTCAAGAATAAATGACTAGTATTTTAAATATGGTCACTATTGATATTATTTTTATTAAATGACAACTCCTTGCCATGCACCAAGGTGCTGTGAAAAAATCAAATGTGACTCTTGCTCCATGTTAACACAGGATGGTAATGTGACACCTGAAATTTGCCATGAGCTGCTCAATGATCCATCTTAAATGTCTTGTTCATCTTAGCTTTGTTGCTGGGAGACAGATGTCCACATTGTAGAACCATCATAGCGTTTTGCAAAAAGTAGTAGTAATGAGTCTTAAATTTTCAGAAGCTAGCAGTACCCAAAAGCCTCCAGCAAGACCAACCTGATATAATAAGGCATAGGAAAATATGAGAGAGCAAAGGAGAAAAGTAAAGAGCATGTGAACAAAATTACTAGTTATGGTGCTCCATGTCTTACCATTCACATTGATTTCTGCAATAATTATCCTAGTTACTCAATTCAATATCTGCCCCCAGTGCTGTATCCAATATTGTTTTTGTCTTCACTAACAATGGTGTGAAAGTCTGAAGGCTAGCAGCGAAATTGTTGGTTAAGAACTGAGACACACTGGCCAAACAACATGAATACATTTGCAATACTGTATTATTTTACACACAAAATACTTTAGTTGCCAATGCCAATAACTCTTGGGCTTTTAAATTCACTAATTTCATTCAAAGCATAACCATTATAATGAAATAAAAATGTCAGCACATGCTGTTTAGAAAGAAATTCAGCTGTTCAAAAAATTCAGTTATTTCAGCTGGACAGAAATTGCTGTAACTAACACTAGTAATATTAACAATAATCTTCTTGAAATTTTGTTGAATATGAGACTGCTTATGCAATCTGGATTGGCTTCTAGATGACATTTAACAAACTTGATTTGGTGTGTTTGCAGTTATTTCTGAATGAATGTTGTTTATGAAGACAATATCCCTATTAGGAGTACCATCTTAGAATAAATGTAAGAACTTGCGTTAGAATTGCTCACGTATCTTTTTGGAATTACTTCCAAAGGCTGAGAAACTCCATGGAATTTCATAGAATCATAGAATCATTTAGGTTGGAAAAGACCTCTAAGATCATCTAGTCCAACTGTTAACCACTGCCAAGTCTACCACCAAACCACGTCTAAAAGCACATCTTTTTGAGTCCCCCTCCAGGGACTCAACTACTTCCCTGGGCAGCCTGTTCCAATGCTTCACAACCCTTTCAGTGAAGAAATTTTTCCTAATATCCAACCTGAGCCTTCCCTGGTGCAACTTGAGGCCATTTCCTCTTGTCCTATTGCTTGTTGCTTGGGAGAAGGGACCGACCCCCACCTCGCTACAACCTCTTTGAGGTAGTTGTATAAAGTGATAAGGTCTCCCCTGAGCCTACTTTTCCCCAGGCTAAACAACCCCAGCTCTCTCAGCCACTCCTCATAAGACTTTTTCTCCAGACCCCTCACCAGCTTCATTGCCCTTCTTTGGAAATGCTCCAGCACCTCGATGTCCTTCCTGTAGTGAGGGGCCCAAAACTGAACACAGTATTCGAGGTGCGGCCTCACCAGATCCGAGTACAGGGGGACAATCACTTCCCTTGTCCTGCTGGCCACACTACTCCTGATACAAGCCAGGATGCTGTTGGCCTTCTTGGCCACCTGAGCACACTGCTGGCTCATATTCAGCCAGCTATTGACCAACACCCCCAGGTCCCTTTCTGCCGGGCAGCTTTCCAGCCACTCTTCCCCCAGCCTGTAGTGTTGCATGGGTTTTTTGTGCCCCAAGTGCAGGACCCAGCACTTATCCTTGTTGAACCTCATACATTTGGCCTCAGTCCGTCGATCCAGCCTATCCAGATCCCTCTGCACAGCCTTCCTACCCTCGAGCAGATCAACACTCCCACCCAACTTGATGTTGTCTGCAAACTTACTGGGGGTGCACTCGATCCCCTCATCCAGATCACTGATAAAGATATTGAAGAGAACTGGCCCCACTACTGAGCCCTACGGGAACACCACTAGTGACCGGCCTCCAACTGGATTTAACTCCATTCACCACGACTCTTTGGGCCTGGCCATGCAGCCAGTTTTTAACCCAACAAACTGTACGCCCATCCAAGCCATGAGCAGCCAGCTTTTCCGGGAGAATGCTGTGGGAAACAGTGTCAAAAGCCTTACTAAAGTCTAGGTAGACAACGTCTACAGCCTTTACCTCATCCACTAAGTGGGTCACTTTGTCATAGAAAGACATCAGGTTAGTCAAGCAGGACCTGCCCTTCATAAACACATGCTGACTGGGCCTGATTGTCTGGTTGTCCTGTATGTGGACATCACTCAGGATGATCTGTTCCATAACTTTCCCTGGCACGGAAGTCAGACTGACGGGCCTATAGTTCCCTGGGTCCTTCTTCCATCTTTTCCTGTAGATGGGCGTCATTGGCTAGCCGCCAGTCAAGTAGGACCTCCCCAGATAGCCAGGACTGCTGATAAATGATGGAAAGCAGCTTGGTGAACACTTCCACCAGCTCCCTCAGTACCCTCAGGTGGACCCAATTTGTAGTAATGCTAATTATTTTTAATATTCTCAAGAAACATAAAGTGCTAAGATGTATCAAATCTTCTAAACTTAACATATAGTTTGAAAAACAAGTACTTCAGTTGTTTAATTATTCACTTAGGCTTGTTTACATGCAATGTAAATACCAAGCTGGCTTTGACTTGTCATAAATAGCTGCTACTGTACATCCCAAACACAAATTGGAAACAGTTGCTAAATAAATCTCCCTGTAGTCAGTTCAATCTTCATTCCTTATTTATCTGTTAAAATCTGTTTCTTGGTGGTGGTGGGTGGTTTTTGTGTGTGTGTGTTTCATATTGAAAGATCATGTCTTCTGAATAAGCATTTCTTTTATTGTGTCAGAATGACTCCAAGACCGTTGGGTTGCAGGCTGCACTAAACACAGAAAAAGAGCAATTGTTTTATGCAAAAGGACTTAGTCTCAGATTTTGGATTTAGCCCAGTTCCATACACAAAGAACATTGTATAAGCTGATTTAGTGCTTGCTGTAGTAGAGGTGATAGTCCTACTCTGGCATGGTGATAACTGAGCCAAGGAATAGTTTTGTGAAATGCTCTGAGCCCCTCTCTCTTATCCAGTAAGAATTATGAAGTAAATTAGATCAGTTTGCATTTTTAAAATGAAGGAATAACTAAACAGAAGGTTTTGGTGTCTTACTGGTAAAGACTTGCCCTTGTGCCACTGGTTGAGGGTTTAAGCATGTTATATCAAACGTATCCAGTAATGTGGAGATTGTGCAGATGCAGCGATTTTTTGCTTGGCACCAAAGTTAAATCAGTTCATATTGGGAAGCTTCTCCTCCAGCAGCTTCAAAGCCCAAGTCATTTTAAAGCAGTTTTCCATAAGTTACAAGGCAATTATTTTGTAGTTTTAATTATTTTGTAATATGTACAGATTCGTCCTAGGACTGAAGAAGTCACACATAGAATGAGATGTGTTGTTGCATCTACTACACAATAAATATATTGTTCTTTGATTTAGGACTTCTTTTCTGCTAATGCTTCAGTTCAATTTGTAGTTTTCATTACAATCCCTGGAGAAGTTCAGTCCAATCAAAACAACTAAAATATACTTAAGGAAAACCACCATTTCTACCATGGCCACTCAGAAGACATTCAGCTATTATTTTTCTTACATCAGAACAGAATAGAATAACTCAGAACCACTCCTATAAAAATTGCAATCTATGTCTCCCTGGAAGGCTGAGTTTCCAACCCAGCTTCTTATAGTCAACAGCATAGGCAAAGTACATGATGTCTCTTATAATATATTAAATAACTTAACATCCATAGTCCATTGCAGAATTAGGCTTTAACAAGAAAGGTGAGAATAGTTTGCAGCTAAAGGCTAGGACACCTGAGGCCTCAGAGAACATGAGAAGTGCCTGTTACAGAAAAACAGGGCACTGTTTAGAAGTTTAGAAGACAAACTTACACACCTGTATCTAACACATGATCCATGAGTAGAACTAGTAGGTGCTGCTACAATACAAAGAATAAATCTTAATAAAGATTGATTTCAGTACTTTAAAACTGTGTGGTTACTATCCCAAATCAAATAACCTTCAAATAAAATTTCAAAGCTAATTGTTTTCACTAACAAAGAAGGA
>VXAL01018068.1:301435-317291 GCA_013399475.1 Chauna torquata | reverse complement strand
CCAGTTTAAAAAGTAAACATCTTCCCTCTCTGGATTAATTTTGCCAGGATTAAGCCTTGATTCACTTTGCTATGTGGTTGTAACTATTCGGGCTAGAACAGACAATGGGCCATCATACAGGTGGGATGTCTTCACATGATGACAGTGTCAGCTCAGATCACCTTCAGCTGATGGAGAGCCAGATGGTATTCATACTTATATTCAATCCTTTGAAATATTCTTATCTACTAACACTAAGTAAAAATACAGACATTGCCATCTAGGATGATACTGATCATTCGTCCTGCCTGACATGTCAATTATAATTCACAGGGCTGGGGAGAGACACATCTTAATTTTCCAGTGTGTCTGCCATGTCATGGTTATGCAATTTCATTCCCTGTACTCTACCTTCAGATCAGGACTGGGTTTATCTCTGCATCTGAGTCCAAGACTGGTCAGAATCCATCGCTTTTTCAGAAGAAAACTGTAACAGATTGTTATAAGTAAAAAAGACACAGTGAAGCTTTCCCTTCAAGAAAAGAAATGTCCTAGCCTTTGATAGTTAAAAGGCAGGTTTTGTTTAAAGTGTTTGATACTTTTTGTTTCTTCTCTTAGGAATTATTTAAGTCCAGTGATAAAAATTTTAATTTCAAATCACATCTTGCCCAGTGTCTCCTTCCATAAAGAATCTTAGTGTGTGAATGTAAAAAACCATTACGTTCACCCCAATCTAAAATTGTCATGACCACTGAACAATAAAAAAAAAGAGATTTTCCAAGAGTTTTTCCACAGATGCCATGTTACAAAAATGAATTCCATTATTTCATTTTGTATTTATTAGCTTAAAATTTTCCCCTTATAAGTTAGTTTCTCTTTATTCTTTGCATGTGGAAGGAAGAATAGAATATTTCTGTTTTCCTGTAACATTATTTAGTAGCTTATTACACTTCTTACAGTCTCAGTCTTTTAAAACCTCTTAACATTTTATGCAACAATAAAGAATCTGTAGTTTGAGCTTCAAAGCCAATTTCTACAATGAAAAGCTATTTTCTCTACGTTTGTTTTACAGTGTCGCCTTCTAACACTGTTTCCGTGTTCATTAGTCTTTAAGAATCTTTGAAAATGTTGTGTGTGCCTACAGTCATCATGCTGAACACAAGAGNGCTGAACACAAGAGGTTCAGGGCCTGATTTCTGGCCTCAAGGCCAAGTTGAACACATCAGCTGGTGTCCACAACCCTTGCAGGCTTGTGCCATCTGTAGCAGATACATCCTGGAGTGAAGTAGGTAGAGTGGTCCAAAATACAGTTAGGGAGTGAGCTAAAAATTAAGTAGTGCAGATGATCATGGGTTTCATATGCAACCTCATTTCCAGGACCTGTTATTTATTAATACAGTCATTTTCTTACATCATGGAAAGTTTGCACTGTATATCTGGGAACTCACACGGTGTTCTACTGAGTCATGTTGACAGGCAGGAGAGACTGGTCATTTTGGCTCTTATTTAGAATATGAATACTGAATACTCAATATGAGGTGGAAATTGCTGGAAAAAGAGCCGTGAAGTTAAATTAAGATTTGTCTTTATAAAGTCATCTCCAGCAGAGATTTTAAAGCTAATCCATTATTGGCCACAATTAATCATCAGCCAACCCAGGAGGATAGCTGAGAAGTTAAAAGGTATACTTCTATACCAAAAAATGAATAATAATTGCTTTATTAATTAATTTATTAAAAATAATTACATCATTAAATCAAACTAATAATTTATATGACTAAAAATATAGGTTGGCGCAAGGGAAATAATGAGGCCCAGGTCCTCAAAGGAGTTAAATATCTGTGTACTGGGGAACAGTAGGTGTCAATGTCTGAGTAATACTCCATGCATATTGTGTGTGAAAGTGTATGTGCAAGGAATATGGGAAGAGTGTGAAAGATTTTTGTTCTCTGTGTGCACAATTTTAAATAGCTAGACTCACTGAAAAGCTTACAATGCAAGAAAGACAAGTAAACATGTGAACGTTACCCTTAGGAAATTACTCATTAGAGGGCTTCTCTGTCCTGGGTGCTTATGATAATAAAAACACAGGAATGACAATTAATCATGAAAGCTACAGCTGAGATGTCACAAGTGGATATAGAAACAAACAAAGGAAAAAGTAAGCTTGAAGTTAATCAAGAGAGGCCAGAAAAACAAATGAACTGCGAGAAATATTTAAGTACCATAAACATTTGCCAGTGTTGATTTGCCAGGAAAACTTAATCATTATAAGGGCTACACCCCGGGCATACACTTGAGATGGAATAATGAGCACATTTAGTCAATGAAACAAGTGAAAGCAAGGTTTCCCCAAGAGAAGAGACAGGAAATCTATTCCTTCCCAGCAAAATGATAAATAACCTACCGTTAATGTCCCAGTGGAAAATGCTCTGGAAAGGTCATGATGTAATAGCTTATTCCTAGCTTTCCAATAAAAGGTAAAAGAAAGAAAAAGAAATAAAAGAACTTTGACCAAAACAAGCAAAAAATAGAAAAACAGAAAAGCCGTGTCACAATATTCTGTAATAACTCCTCGCAGTAAAAGTGTGCCTCTTCAGTGAAATCACTGACACTGCAATTCTGTCCTCTGTGGAGCTCCAATTGCTTCTTATTTCAAAGGGAAACGGTTATTAATTGAACTTGATAAAAGTAGGCTGGTAAGTAAAAAGCTTTCCCGTACCTTAAAAGAAACAGGATTATAGAATAACCTTCCCAATGAAGTAGTTAGAAGAGCCAGCTTCATTGGTTTTCAGAGGGATTTTATAACTTTTATGAATAGGAGTGGTAAGAGGGTTCCTCACTACATGAGATTTTTTCCATTATTTTTAAGAAGTTTCAGTTCTAACGATAAGAACATTTTCCTCATTCTCTGTGAGTTAACAAACAATAGCTATTGTTTCTACTAAATAAAATGTACTGTTAGGTGCTTTAAAATTCAGTCCCATGTACAAATAGGGAACAGGAACTAGGCAGAAGTTCTTTTGATTCTAGCTTTACGGAAATGCACACAGCAGAAGGACGATGTTAGGGATAGGGGGACAGAAGTGCAGGCAGTTAAATTTTCAGAGAAGTACAGCAGTAATTATTACTGCCACAACATGGTTGTCTGTATAGATGATGCCTTTGCTAGCACTACTAATTATATCACTTGTAATAGTGTTAGAACTATGATAATTGGCACAGCATGGTGGATTCAAGGTGTTTTTGTTTTTTTTTTTTTTTTTAACTTCACACTGCACCAGCTGTAACCTGAGGAAAAGGGACATTTTTGCAGTATCAATGAACTGCCCAATGAACTCAGCATGCCTAGTTTCTTTATAATTATCAACAAAAGTCTCTGTTGAAAAATTTTGTTTGCTTTTGGGAGATGCAGGTACCTGTGGCTTCTAAAAGACGGAATTCTCCATCATGATATCCAATAATACATCTAATAACATTTTCACAAGTAACGTCCGTAGTTGTGACATAGACATCTTTGCTTTGAAGTGTAAGGGAAAGTAGTCCTTTAGGTAAGAACAAGCAAGCAAAAAGGAAGGAACATTTTCTTCACCTAAAAACTTGGCACTCTTGTTTTGTGATTGGTACACACAGATGAGTTGATAACGTTTTGTTTTCCAGAGTAACCTCAACCATTCATGCTTGCCAGGGATGTTCTGTAATCTATGTAGTGATCCAGTGAGCATCAGTACACTGAAAATTTATTTGCTGATTTAAAGAACTTTATTCCCACTGAATATTAGAAGAACTATACTGAGAGCTATGAAAAGCACATACAGTCATAAGGCAGTGGTTAGTAAGTAGCAGGTGCTCTTGAAAAGTGAATAAGAGCAGGCTAAGTGCAGAACATTTTCCAAAATATTTGCTTTCTGCTTCTGTCTATCAACTTACCTATCTGAGACAGAGGTTACATTTGCCTGAGTATGTTTAACAGCTATTGACAGACATTTTTTCCATGAGAGACATTTTCTAATTGTTTATGAAACCATTTATACTTGGATTGTGGAAAATATTGAATGGCAATGAACTTCCAAGATAAATTGCAATGTGAAAAANCCAATATTGTGAGGGATAGTTACCAATGTTGTCTGATACTTTCTACTTTCTCTGTGCTGGCCATGATTTTATAAACTTCTGTAGTATTCCCCCTATCTGCTGGCTGTTATTCAGCTGAGTACTTGTCTGATTGATCCTTCCTTCTGCAGAAGTCACTCCATTTGATGCTCTTTTTTTTCTATTTTATATTTTGTTGAACTGATTGCATAAGGCTGTAATGGAGGATAATTCAAATCCTGCAACCACCTATGAAAGAGGCAGAAGAGCAATCTTCATGATATGCCCAGAAGGCTCATTGATTTGCCAAGGGATATGAAGCAGCAGTTTGTTTACACATCCACAATATATCAACATAAACCACATCTACTATATCATTGCATTATTTGCCCATGGGGACCACTGTCTGCATTGTATCTAGCTATGTTACAATGTCAGCGGAATTTGCATGCTGGGAGAAACTTCAACATTCTGAAATTTTCTTTTGACTGAGTGATTAGAAAATACAGAAATAAAAGTGAAAGTTTTCTGATCAACAAAATTTCACTCTACTTGATTTTCTTCTGACTTGAACACTTTAGCTTTTATGTATCTTCATATTAATTGTATATACCAACATTAAGGTGAAAATGAAATAGTCAAAGGAAAGTACCTTGAGCTTGTCAAAATTAAATATTTCAATTATATCTAAAGAAAAAAAAATCAAGAGTTTATTAAAATTTTTCTCTAAAAATTAATAGGTTCCCACTAAACATTTGGACTTCCATGAATCAACATATTTTGAAAGAAAACTGTTCTCTTACCAAATGTCTGACCAGGACTAATTATTATCCTCTCCTTCCTACACACAGATGTTGTCAAGAAAATGCATATTTCCTGTGAAATGAGATGCAGAGAGGCAGAGTGACTGAAGTACTTAAATGATCCTTGAGGAAACCTTGAGGAACTTATGCCCAAAAGCTAGATGCTGAAACCTCTACCTAGTTTCCATCTAAAGTTCTAAGCACCTGAAAGCTCTGAGAGGTAAGCATAGGAAGACCTTGTTTTGTAAGTTCAGGATACTAGTTTATTAGTGTTTAACATCACCCTACCTCCTGCCAGAGACGACTACTCTGTAACGAAACTGGTAGACGAGAACATACATCCATACCTTGACTGCTTAAGTTCTCCATTATCTATGTTAGTTTAAACTAATGAGCCTGCATGCACATCAGTCTTTGACATTACATCCTCTTTGACACAAGGCTGGTGTAAGCCACTCCAGTCTTCCCTTGCTCCTTGTTGTTGGGTCTTGTCCTATTGCTGAAGCTCACAGCTTGCCTTGAACTGTGCTAGGCAGTTCTTTGGAGCTAGACTTTAAAACAGATGACCAAAACTATTTATTAGAAATGAAAAATAGCAGGCTGGGACAGGGAGAGGATTGTCAAAATTTGTCGTTCATCAACTTTATCCTACAACACCAGACTGAAAAATCTGAGACTTAGGGTCCCAGATTGGTTATTTTTAACCATGATCTGGTGTGTGTAAAGCTACACAAGCTGTTTGTATCAGCACACCCGATGTGACAACTTAAGAAGGGGGAACAAGCAGAAAAGGCCAGGAGGGTGAGGGTGTCTAAAACAGCAAAAAAACTGTTGTTGAAAAAAATATTTGCAAAGCTACATCGTCAAGCCCTGCTACAGCTGACTGCTTCATGCTAGACTGAACTTTACTCAGGGAGTCCTGTGGAGGCAGTCAGAGCTGTCTGATTGAGGGCTGCCCTCACTCCTGCCCACCAGCAGCTGTCATTCCCATCCCCTCCATTTGCTTGGGCTACAACCCTGAGCTGAAAAAAACTAAGATGGCAGAAAAACGGGGGGTGGGGGTAATATATAACATTTGTTTTGCAGCAGTTAGGACACCAAAACAGCGCCGGCAAACTCATTGTAGAAGGGGAGGCAAGGAGGTAGTGGGCTGGACAACAGAAGCCCCACAGCTTGCTCCTTGCCAGACTTCTGTTGGTCTGAAGGCAATGGTATAGCTCATAGTTTGTGGTCAGCATACTCTATAAAGCATTTCAGAAAGTGCCATAGCTTAATTTGTTTGGCTGCTTTACTTCCTAGTGTCTCACAGGACAAGTCAGAGTCCTGGGGAAGGTTCAGCCTGATAGTGGTAAGATGATCACAAGGCCTTTCTTATGGCCAAGTGAGAGAGGGTTTCTAATAGCCATGAGCAGAAAATATTGAAACTTTTTATCTGGTATAGAATGATAATATAACATGAAAAAGATGAACAGAAATACTTTAGAAGACATTGCTAACATTTTTTTGGTTTTCTTAATTAATGTTTCCTGCTGCACTACGTAGCAAGAGACAACATATGTTCTGTGAGTTCCCACTGTTCTCCACCTACCTTCTTTCCCACAACAAAAACAAAGGGTAAAAAAGGGTAAAACTATTCACTTGTGCATGACAAATTTTGTGGATATCAACCTAATCTTAGGCAAAGAAGTTTTCATAATGAAGCGTTGGAGTTTTTATTTAGTTATGGATTGTTTAGTGATCAACTTCTATGTTCTTCTGAGAATTTCTGGTGTGTATATCTTATTCCCCTTTATTCATAAAGGAGAGGAGGGTTCTAAGTATAATTTGAGCACCACAACATTTAGTGTTGTTGAGACAACTAAAGCTCTCCAAATGTAACCAAAAAGGCGAAGAGACACCAGAGACTACTGGAGTAATTCCAGATACTGTTTTCCTGATTGCTTTGCCAAGGAAGAGGGTTTCACTCAACTGGATGGCTTTCACTCATGATGACAGAGGACTGGGTCTTCTTTAATTTTTAATGATGCAGAAGAAGAAATGAGTTAGTTTACTGGGACTTGAGTGGATCTCAGACATTATTTATGACCTGTGTCTGTGCAGTTGGACAAAATTCTCATGTAGAGAACTTGCTTTCTCCTGCTCAGGCATAAATAGAACAGATTATTCGGAATCACTCCTGGTTTTAATCATGTTGTCACTATTACTTTCCCGGAAGTGGAAACTTACAGGGCAAAAAGTCTAGCTAGAACAATTCCTCAAGATTTATTTCTTGAGATCTAAGGACTTGCTTGCAGAACAAAAATAAAAATGATAATAATACGATATAAAAAGTTCACCAAGTTAAGCATTAAGTAATAAGTCTTGAAAATTAGGAATAAAGTCTTCCCTTTTTAGAGAGAATCATTTTCACATTATGGGAATCTCTCTCATAGACATTCAGCTAGACACTTTTGTGCAGAGAGAAAAACAAACTTCCCTCCTGGATAGTGAGATCCCCAAGAGTCCTTGAATTGTATTGCAGTTCTCATCTCACACTGAGACAGTCACTGAAATAAATTTTTCCAAAGAAGATACAAACATCATGAATATCTTTAGAAGAACAATATATTTCTTCATATGGAACATATTCTCCATAATTCTACCATGTTTGCTCCTTGCATTTGCTTACTAAGGCACATAAAAAAATAAATTGATACATTTGTATATTATCTTAGTACCATCTAGCAGTTTTTCTTAACTACCTCAGTCCTGCATACATGTCCTACCTTATCTGACTCCATTCATAATTGTATCACTCGTAACACACTTTAGGTCCTTCTATCATATCTTAGAGTAATGTTCTGAATTATTTTTCTTCATACTTTTCTAGCTCTACTTTCACTGCTAAGGTACATTTACTGTGTTGCTTGCTTGCATTGCTTTTGCAGTTTTTTTTTTTTTTCTCCACAGTCTGAATTTCACCACTTTTTTCATGTTATGAATTTTTCTGCTTATTAGAAAATATCTATGATGATTATGTTATCAGTAATGATATTGTCCCTGGGAAAAGGATTTTTATATAAATGTTGATAGGTGTATAAAAAAAAATCTTTTGCTATCCAAATTGCAGTCCTTCTGGAAAAATAGTTTCTAAACATTTGTTATACTTTAAGCTTATTCAAAATACATGAGTTGAGAGCTGTAAAATGTACAGAACTGCCAAACTTACCTGTTCTGTCTTCCTAGTAGAAGAAAGTTATATGCTGCCTACTTAGTATACAGTGCAGTTTAAAGGCTACAGGTGCAGTTTAAAGGCTACAGGTACAGTTAAATATTTGGTCATCATTCCTTGGATTTTATCAGTATGGCACAAATTTGTTTTAATAAGGGGGTATATCTGTGTGTGTAAGCATATCTTAGATACTTTCTTATTAGAAATATCTGGTGCAAGACCTTTAAGTTTGCCTTTAATACAGTAAACATATCTTGTCATTGTAAAGTGTTCAGAGGATATTTATGTGTATTAAAATTAGAGCTTCATTTTCCTATTGGACAATTCGTGCAGAAATTATTCCTGAATATAAGTGGCTGCTATATCAAAATGGGTTACAGACATACCTCAAAAGTGGTGAGATTTGTACCAGGAGCTAAAAATGTTGTAGCCATAATGTTTGGTTTTGATATCTTGTAGTTCCTTTCTTTGGTCATACAACATAAGTGTGTATTGTACTTGTTTGCAGAGGCCTATTAATATTTAGAAACTGTGATGAGGTTTTCTGGTTATATTAGTAATCCCTTATCTGGGAAATAAATGGTAATAGCTGATCATAACAACGGATTTTTCTCTGCAGTATTATATCAAAGTTATTACTGTATAATCACCTCTATTCTTGTTCCTCATTGTCAGCTGTTTTGAAACATCAGGCCAGTTAGAGTGTAAAGAACAGAGGTGGTATTGCACTGTGTATGCTTTATATTCTTATTCTTAGCATTTATTTCCTACACATTTTTTTAGACTACTGTTAAGTGAGCAGTATTCACTTCATTCAGAACCTGCTTATGTCAAGAGACAGGTATCTGTAGATTTTAGAAAAACAACGTATATCAGAAGTCAGTACTATAAACTTTGCTCAGGTCAGTAATGATTACTGAGATATTTTCATAAGATTTACACATTTGAAAAATTTTCAGGTGAGGCCTTTTACATAGGAAAGATTACCTCCTTTACATTGAAACTGCTGATTTCTTGAAGTTAGGGGTATTCCTTTTTGTAGCACTTACTCAAAACTTATTCTACCTTTCTATTTAGGATAGCTGTAATTTTGGTACTTGGTTACACATAAAGAGTTTTGCTGTTTAGCAGATATTGTCCCATTGCCTCTCACAATTTGTAATTTCCTTCATTGTCTCCAAGGTCCTAAGGAACTGAATCCATATAAGTATCGTTCTGTTAGATAAACATAATTAATGTAAATGGCTGAGAAACACCACTGTATTAGGTGCAGTATTTGCTTTCATCTTCCATTGTTAATTGGTTTTGTATCTGTAGTTCAGGAGTCCAGTACACTGCCACTAGCTTACGATATTTTATTAAAATATTGGATTTCTGATGCATTACATTTTAAAATAGAGATCCTCCAGACTCTCTCTTCTGTCTGAAGCATTTCCAAATCCAGAATTACACATTTTTTTATTCATCTTGTTTACTGATGTAATCCTTCCTGAAAAGTGAGTTTTATTTTGTATTTGACTGCACGAAACCATCTAGCAGTATCTGATGACCGATTCAGTTCTATTGAATTCTNGAAAAAAATACATGTATTCAATGTTCTTAGTCAATGTTGCTTTATTTGTTACCAAGGCAAATTTCTTATTTATTTATTTATTTATTTATTTTATTCATTTTTGCATTGGGACTAAATCTATACAAAAAGTTTCATCATTTCAGAGTTTGATTTTTAAGAATGGAGTCCATGTGGCTGAAAATGGTTCCCAGGTTGCCCTCTAGTATATGAAAAGGGTTAAGCATCTAAGTGCTATATATATTTGGAAAACAAAACAAAAGAAACAAACAAAAAAGAAAAACAAACAAAGCAAAACAAAAACAAAGCCAGCACAACACACTGAATGGCCATGCCCCTACACTAGCCAACTGAGAAATATGTAAACAGTAGGATGTTTTACATCACACATCTCTCTATGTGTCTCGTGTATGGTGTTACTTCACTTAGGATACATGCCTTGAATCTCTTCCCTGAAGACAGATGTATGTGCCCTCTGCTTTTTGTCCTCAAACTAAATTAGTCTTTTTTTCTTCCTAATCACATCTGGAAGAAGAGGAAAATAATCAGGTTTAGAACAATAATTCAGTCTCAGAACAGGTCTCTAATCTGTTTTTGGATCCTTTTGTCTCTAATATGGCTTTGGATCCTTTTGTCAAATGGAGTGAAAACAAGTTTCTTGAAATTTGTTAAGAACTTGGATATAAATTTCTTTTAAAATGGGCACTAGATTATTGAGTGGTATTTAAATGCTCAGAATCCCTCTGCAGTTGGCATCAAAGCTTTCACATCACATAATTCAACATTAATCTTAATGACATTTCATTTCCTACCCCTTGCTTAGTGTTAACACAAAAACACAGCACAACTCATTCTCAATTCAGCAGAATGAATTACCTCTAATCTATTTTATGTCTCTTGCTGATCCGTATGCTTAGTATCCAAAACAATTATAAGCCTGATTAAAGCTTGATCTAACAAAAATAATGATACTTAGTCTGCATCTTATTTAATACCTGAACAACTTGAATTTGCTTTAGACTTAGACTTGTTTAGTCCTATTTTTTACAGATGAAGATGATGGGCTCATCATGCAGCATACTTCTCTGCATTTTACTGAATGTTACTTTGGCTTATTTTAAATTTAGAAATATTAGGATCATAGAATCATAGAATGGGTTGAGTTGGAAGGGACCTTAAAGATCACCTAATTCCTACCTCCCTGCCATAGGCAGACACTTTCCACTAGATCAGGTTGCTCAAAGCCCCATCTAAGCTGGCCTTGACACCTCCAGGACGGGGCATCTGCAACTTCTCTGGGGAAAGACATAGACTTTCTCATAGACCTGCTTATTAATTCCAATAGAACAGGAAGAAACTTTTAAAAAGTATTAATTACAGATCACTGGTATTCTATTGTCATAAACAATACAACTACTATGTCTTTCTATCATAGATAATAAGAAAACCCACTTTCTTAAGTTTTCTTTCTTGTTCAAATACCCCGTTAAGAGACCATTGAAAAGGCACTGTGCATATACTTACTAAAGTTGAAAAAATGAAAGATCATTTCTGGATCCCATAAAAGATATGCTTCTGAAAGACAAAGTTGTGCTATGGAATCAACCAGTCCCTTCATCCTGAGGTTACATCAGTGCTTCTAAATTAAAACTAATAAATACTTCAAGCCAGTAGATTAAGAAACAAGACGGCGAGTCATCCTCAAAGAGCAATCCTCTGAAGAGTTTCCATTGAATAAGAAAATCCAGTACATCTGTTAATAAAAGATGCTGGAATTATGGTAAAATCCCTGATGTCCCAAAAGCCCAGATGGAATAACAACTCTTGAAAAAGACCAAAATAAAGATGGACAAACTAAGAGCTGTTTTTGCAGGGAGAATAAGATGCTAAGATTCCTTGCTGAAGTGTAATTACCTGATCCCTTAGATCTGTGATATCTTAAAATTCTTAAAATTAATATCTTAATTTTTTTCAAAACAATGTGTCATTTTCACCACTTGGGAACAAAATGAGGACTTTTTCAGTGGTGTTGTAAACAAGATGCTCCTCCAAGAGCTATTGCAAAACAGTGAGCTCCCTTGGCTTACCACATAATTTTTTCTTTTGACTTTTTAAAATTTCTCCTACACAGTTCTCTTCAATATTTTCACAATGTGTGCCGTGTTTCTTTGTTAGTTACTACCCTCCAGCTTTCTTTCTTTCTTCCTACCAAACAATTCCAGAAAAACAAAACAAAACAAAACAAACAAACAAACAAACAAAACCCAGTTTACTCAGGATCTTTCTTTTCACATAACTACTGTTTTTAAGAAATCTTTGAAGAATCTTGAGCCTTGTCTTCCATAGTAACTTCTACTGGGGTTTTCCTTTTCTTTTCTTACTGCAAGATTGCCGAGCGTCTATTTCTCAGTTCTCCAGCAATTAACACTAGCAGTGAATGTGTCAGAAATGTGGTGTGGAAGAAAGAAATTCATTTTATATATTTCAGTTTTTATTTGTAATAAAAACAGAATGTCTCTTGTGTTCTTTTGATTTTTTTCACAAAAGAGAAGTCTTTCTACTTTATAGGATTAGAAGCAAAGTGAATTGGTTTCTGTGTGAATAGAATATGTAAAGCAAACACTATGAGGGCACACAGTATTTGCTGACTTATCCACTGATATGAGAGAACGAGGACATCAGCTGCTGGTAGCTGAGTGTGCCATTTAATAGGACAATTCTGCTGTATGTTGACTCCACAGTCACCACAGGTACACTACATCAACAAACTTGGCTATGGATGTTGGGTTAAAAGAAAAAAAAAAAAAAAAGAAACCCTACACCTATGAACACCTATTGAACAACAAATAAATTCAATCTGGATGGAAATGTACCTTCTGATGAAAAATAAATTCACTATGTTTCTAACAAGTGTGTCATTAATTTGGATATATTTAATAATACTGAAGCATTATTATAAATACATTGCCAACCAAGTCTTTCTCCCTGTATACATTCCATATTCAGGATGGTTTGAAGTCCTAATGAAAAAAACAAGCTTGCATATTGAAAAGACTATAATTGGAACACCTAATTCCTTGCTGTTAACCATTTAAGAAATTCATAAAAATTTGAAAAAAATAATACAATCACACTTAAAATCTCTGAAAATATATAACATATGTTTTACAGATTTTTATATGCTTGTTTTCTGAGAATATCTATTAAAATTCAAGTTAATCAATGGTGGCTTATCGGCTTTAGTACTATTTTTTTCTTTGTCATATCTTTAATCTTGATGTGAGGTCATTAGTATTTACTATAAATTATGTCAGAATTTCTAAAAAGCAAATTAATCTTTCAAAAATCCACTGACTTTAATAATCTAAGTGAAACTAATTCATTGCCCCCTTAGTATCTTAATATTGTCAATAATATAAGCAAAAAGATATTATGTAGCAATCTTTTTTTAAGAGCTTTGTCTTCATGGATGTTTTTTGTTCCTTCAAGGTAAAGATGTGAAAAATGAGCTCAGGACTGCTATTTCATTGACAATTTTATCTGTTTGCCTTCTTGGTGCAAAGGTGTCTTTAGAGGCCTACACCTAAAATAGTCACCCTTGTCTTCTTTTACAGTTAATGAGGAGAATGATATTCTTTTAAGCAGCAACTCAACTCATCCTAAGGTAGACATCTAAAATAAGTAAGGTGACTCACATCCTTTCAAGGTCTATTTCTCTCCACTGAGAATAAAGAGAGTTTATGTTATCCATTTGAGATGTTAATGTAGTTACTATGTAATAGTGTCTTCTGACTGATCAACTTCTGACTGATTTGCTATTTTTTCTTTCCATTTCTACTTGAGTTTATATACTGGTACAACTTCATAAATTGTTTGTTGTCTTGCCAATTTTGTTTGCCTCCACTTTCTATCTTCCAGTTTTCCTTCTGTAAGGTCTTCTGTTCTTAAAGCTATGGTTCCTGAAATTTCAGAAAATTTACCTTCAGTTAAAAGGATTCTTGTCACAAGCCAAATTGATGGGCTATATTTTCATACTCTACTTTCACTGAATTACTAATAAACCCACTTTAATTGAAAGGTCCTACCTTTCCGTTTATTTATCAGTAGATTTTCATTGTAACGGGGATTTCATTAACATAACAAGAGTGGTAATTTCTGAGACTGATAGTCAAATTGAGAGATTTCTTTTATATTTATGACATGGCAGGATGCTAACCTAAGTCACAGAAATTCTTTCACCTGTTGGAAGACCTTTTTAAAACAGACTTACAATGAACCCACTAAAGAACTTACATTTATTATATCTCAAATATGCCTAAAATGTACTGAGTAAAATTTTGCTCCACTTATATTAAACAATAAGCATCATAAAGAAATGGATGTTTGTCAATTTTTAGATGGTTCTGCAAGACCAACTTCAGAATTTATAGAAGGACCGGTTACAACATTGGCTTTAGCAACACATATTTGTGTGAAAATCTCTCTCTCCCCCTCTTTTTTAGTTCATTATTGAAAACTGCCTAATTTTCTAGAAAGAAGGCAACTTTCAGGCTTCAAAAGCCATTCCTCTATTAGTATGAGAGGAGGCTTTCAGCATTTTGCCCAGGAGTTAAAGATCACACATGAACATTATTTGTCAGCCTCAGAAACATCATTCAATCATTTAAGAGCTTTGTAGATTCCAAGTCCATGACATATATTCCACAGTCACTTATTTCTGGATCAGTCAAATTAATATGTGTGTCACTGAATAGTTCATTTAAAATAGTTGTCTAAGCTTACTTTATAGTCAATGAGAGAGATGGGTATCTTGAGAGAGCCATTAATCTTAGATACCATTCTAAAAATAAGATAGATTCCCCCTCCTGGGGGCTTGTTCACTGCATACAAAGGAAACTTACGCTAGACACCTAAAACTCTGTGAGACTGAGGGAGTGATTCAGTGTATGTAAAAATATGCAACCAATGGCATCTGAGATACTTTGGTATATACAGGAAGTCTGCCTGAAGCTGGAAGATTCGATACAGAACTTACATAATCTGCACCCTTTCAGAGCATAAGTTGAAGTCCATACCACATAACCTAGGAGGTCTCAAAAGGCACTAGATGCTAATGCTTACACTATGTGAATAATTCCAAAGCTTTTATCCATGTCAGAGCATCTTCTTCCAGAGAAATAGCTTTTGGAAGAAAAAACTCAGTAGTTACATCTGCACTGCTCTTTGCCCAAGTAGCTGAAAAGCAACACTGACTTACTAACCTGTTAACAAATAAAACTTTCTAACAATTGGACTGTAACCTCTCCAGAAATGTGTACATGCATGTTTGGGGAAACAAACTTTCCATCTTTTCCATCTTCTCTTGATATCTTCCAAATACAATCTTGATATCATCCAAATAAATTAAAAACTGTTCCACAACATTCTCCGCTGTGTATGGAAATGCACAGGAGTCCCAAGTACGCATGCAAACACAAATTCAAGAGGAAATGTGTTTTTACTGGATGACTGCTTTGACTGTTTTGACTACCTTGAAGTAGTACAATTAGCCATTTGGGAACATTTGGATGGGAACCTTTTTCAAACTCAGTGCACTAACTACAAAGGCCAAATGGTCTTAGTTTTTGAAGGAAGGAGAAGGGTAGGAAATTCGTGTATTATCGATGATTCTGATTGGTCAAACTGACACAGTTGTGCTTAACATTACCACCTAATCAAATTATGCCTTCTTATATGGCAATGCAGGACACATTAATTAAAAAAAAAAAAAAACAAACCCACACACAACCAAAAGTATAAAAAGGTAGATTTTGCTAACCTGGTATTTTCATAGCCTTGAATATGGATCTTTTTAAAGTAAACTAGAATTAGAAAATAGAAGCCTTCATGGATTACATTGTTGCAAATAAATACAGGTAAAAGATTAACACACATTTATCATATGAATGTTGCTCATTGAAACTCTGGTCACAAACAAGTGACAAAGAAGAAATTGAGGACCTGTTTTCAGCTCCTGAAGAGCAGAAATAATTCATGGATTTAATTTAAGCCTAGTGAATAATCTGAAAAAGTGACATTTATAAATCCATAAAATTCATGTTTACTTACTGATATATGCATCTTAGAGGATTATTATAGATGCTATCAGTAGAATCATAGCATCAATACCCAGATGGTGAATTTTCTACTCTGAATAAAACT
>VXAL01018068.1:231727-268052 GCA_013399475.1 Chauna torquata | reverse complement strand
TATATTATATATACAATACCTATCTATCTATCTAGACTGAATTTGCATGAATATATTCTGAGTTTTTCTTGTTTAGGTGGTCTTCAGCTCCTGTCTTCCACTACCCCTGAACTATTCTTTCAAGTTCCTTCTGGAAGCTTTTTACCATTATATGTAAGAAACACACACACACAAAGAGCAATCAGGTACATTGCTATAAGTTGTAACTTTCAGAATTAGAGAGTTGCGCTAATTGTAATCAATGAAGAGAAGCTGTAGCAATTTTAAGTTGATGCATCATTAAGAAGTTCAAGAGACTTATTGTGTGAGAAGAGTAAAGAAATTCTGTCTTTATATCATCATCCATGAAAGCCTATTTTTCTCCAACTCCCCTGTATATATACTCAGATGCACATATGCTTTCATGAGGCCATACTGCATGATTCACCTATCTCACGTTCAAGAAAAATGGCACTGTATTTCTGTTGGTATTTATCACTACTATGCCCCAAATCACTGAAAGTGGTCAGATTCAGATGATGACTTCAGTCTCCATACATAAACATTTGACAAATTCCTTCTGCCTTTCCCATTTCTTTAAAATTTTCTGTAATTTACAACATTTGAAAAAGATGCCACAACTAATGAGAAGAACATGTGAACTACCTGGCATAAATTCAGCAGGTTGTCAAACAGGATTATCTGCTACGCAATAGTTCAATCAGAGAATTGGGGCTAAAGCATTTTTACTTGATTGCATAGTGGTGTTTTTTGTTGTTGTTGTTGTTGCTTTTTGTTTTGTTTTGGTTTGTTTTTTTTGCTTGCAATGGAACCCTAATCTCATGAAAAATTGCCCTTTGAACAAAAGGTAGTTGACTGCTGAGGATCCTTTTCAGATGTCTGATCAGTGATTAAAGTAAAAAAATGTCTGATCTAAGACTAATTTAGATTATTAATAGGCATAGTAACCCCCTCTAAAACAGATCCAAAGTCACAACACAGAAAATGATTTTGTACTTGTTAAAGTGGTGCTAGATTCCAGTGATAATGAAGGAGAGATTCCAGCTCTGCAAAAAGAAGCTATATCTTAACCCAAATATACTAGTAAAGATTGTAAGAGTTTTTCTGTACAAATAGCATTAGCAGAAATAAAAGTTTAAATCATTATACATAATGTATTTTCATTCTCATTTAGACTCACTAGTAATGTTTCTTTAGGCACTTATTAAAAAAAAAAAGACCTAGTTTGGAAAAGGACTGCATCTCAGCTGTGGTGAATTTCATGAAGATTCTTTTCCACTCAATAAGCAAAGATGCTCAAGCATGGAGAGACAAACAAACAAACAAAAATCTCACCCTAGGAAATTTCTCAAAGAAATCTTAGAGATTTCATGAAGTCTGAGGACTATTCCAATGCCCATGTTTGTGTTCTCTCAATCTAACCTAAAATATGGCAGGAACCACTGGATTTCTGTACTCATGTAGACATCCCTCAAAAAAGTCAAAGGCCTGAGTATCAAATGTGTTAATCTTATTAAATAAAATTAATAGTTACATCCTGCAGCAGTTTGATGTGGCTTGCTCTGAAGTAGTTTATCATAAATGTGAAATAGGCTGTTTCTTTAAATATGTAGAGACTTATTTGACATATAGGAAAAAAATAAGATCTATATATAAAATCTAAATATAAAGCTCTGTCAAGTCAGAATTTTCCAACAGGTAGTGGTACGTAGTTTTTCTATGTACCTCTGTTCAAAGAAGCAATCTTACATCAGTTGATTATGGCTGAACTGGGCTAAAGAGAACTTGTTTATTCTTAGAAGTGTTCATATTTTCCATGGCCAAAACCAGTTTTTGAAACTCATAGTTTACTCACTGAAAGGATGAAAATGGCAAAGAAGAATATCAGCTTTTCTTGTGAAGGTGTAAGTCTATGATATTTCTCCTTGAGCAGGTACCCTGGGAAAAATAAATGAACTACCTGTTGCAGACAGAGTAGCATGGCTGAAACATTATTTTTCCTACCTGTTGTCTGATTCTTTTTACAGCTCTCTAAGTGTCTCTTTTGGGATTAAAGAAAAATATATCTCCAGATCTCTATTTTGGGAGAAGACCCAACAGTTTACACTGCTGGGGGGCTGGGACACACAGTATAGCACAGGGATTATTGAAAATGTTCCTGAGCTGTAATTGTATATATTTCAAAAATGTTCTTACAGTTCTGATGAAAATTAAGTTTGTCCAAATGAATTTCCATTTTGTCTTAGTGCAGGCTCTATTTCTGCACAGGAAAGCTAGACAGGCATCTCAGGGAATTCTGCAGATTATTGCCATTATGCATTAATTATAGCATTTAATTGTGGTATTTAAACTCATATAAAATTGGCCAGAAACTGTTTTCTGGCACCAAAGCCCACTGTAATGTCAGAGCTATATCTCTACAGTTACAGTTGCTTGTCCCCCATCACAAAGTAACTATACTGAATATATGTAATGGGAAAGGTTCTTGGTCTACAGTAATCTCTAAACCATGCCTGAGTTTTGCCTGGGCAAGTCCTAATCAACACAATTCAAAACCATGCCAAGGATTACACTCACTAATGTTTTGAATTAGCATGGACAGTGCTCAAGCCTCATGCATCAGCCTTGTTTACTTTATTAGTAGAGACAAATACAAAATAAATCATTTATAATGGAGGTTCCTCCTGACAACCTGATGACGAACCTGGAACCAATTCCTAAAGCTGAATAGTTGCAGAGGCTGGTTGAGAGCTGGACAAACTGCAAAACAGACATTGTCCTCCTCTGCTTTTTCTTGCCTTCTATTCACACTCTACTCAAAGACGATCATGGTTTCCCCAAAAGTGTTGCTTATTCATTATTCATCATTAAATATGTCATCCAGGTAAATGGTTATCTATAAACCAAGCAGCACTCATCAGTCTATGTCTTTAGCCTGCCACAACAATCATATACTAAGTGCTTCAGCTGGAGTCTTTGGATAATATTCTACTACTCAGCTTTAACATGTCCTAGAAAGTGAAGTAGTTGAGGTTCAAGTACAAAAGCAATGAACCTGCAGTAAAATTCTTTTTCTTTTTCTTTTTCTTTTTCTTTTTCTTTTTCTTTTTCTTTTTCTTTTTCTTTTTCTTTTTCTTTTTCTTTTTCTTTTTCTTTTTCTTTTTCTTTTTCGTTTTCTCCAAATATACGTCTGCACTTTCAAATTCTTTAAATATATCTACTGCTGTGATCCCTGTGGTCAGGACTTTGCTGTGTCTGAAGGATTAGAGTATATCTGAAGCATATCCAAGACTTTCAAATCTCTCTCTTTATAAGTGTGGCTGCACTACACTGTTGATCTATCATCTGTTAAAATACAAAGCCAGACATCTGCCCTTGTTGAGTAGCACTTTGGGAAGGGTATAAAGGTGGTGTTAAGCAGCATGCCACATCCCAGCCAGGGTAACCTCTGTTACACCCAAAGAACCACCAGGGAATATAGCTATATAGATCATCAATATTTCCCCTGGTTAAACGTGCATTTCCTACAGACATCACAGTGAAGCTACCTTTTTGGCTTTTCTCCAAGGATTCTTTGGAACACAAGTCTTCAGAAGAACAGTTCTACATCTTTATCCCTGCTGCTTGGACAGGTCTCAGGATGTGGACCACAAACCTATAGGCACAGAAACTCTTTGGACAACTCCAGACAACATGTAGCTATTAAACAGTGCTTGATAAATGCAACCTCTTTAAAAACTGTTATTCAATAAATCTTGGCTGCAAATATTAGGATTTTTCTTTTCATCCTCTGAACGGGTGTCCCCTTAGGCTTTAAAAATACTACTGAAAGATTTTACATGATTCATGTATCATACTGTGTTTGTGCAGGATTAATTTGTATGAGGTGAAATTGCAGGCCTTCTGTGAGTTGGAGGTCATTTCAGATGAAAACTTATAGCACAGTGCCCAGATATGAGAGCTGCACGCTTTTCATTTTTAATGAATGCACTAGATTCCACAACTGAGCTCAGCAGGAAGAAAGATTTTGCACTGATTTCAAAACTGATTGCACCTCTGTGTGTTAGCTCACATAAATAATTCTGCTCTTCCTGTGACATGGCACTTATCTGAGTAGTGCATCATCCCTTATCTGGGCACAGCTCTCTGGCACCATCATTTGGTAATGTAACGTACTTCTGAGCTGTGTCAAGCAATTTTCTGGAGCTAACGAATCTTAGGCTAGAAACTTATTGATGCAATGCCTTCTAGCCTCTCATCTCTGCAGATATTACTCCTGTGGACATGGCTTCTTTTTTATCTCAGCCCTAACAGCACAACTGGAAATCCTGGGAAGCACAAAGAGACCCAACATGACAAGGCATAAAGCAGGTAAATCCAGATACATTGTGGCGGCAGTACTAAGTTTATGTCCTGTATGAGAAAACAAGCCCTGCTAATAGCATGAGTTTAGTCTCTCAATACTTAGGGCTCACAACCCAAACTTGCAACTCAGCTAAGCTAGTGCTGGGCCAGATGGGCCTACCAATAAAGGTCTCTACTCTTGCACATCTTTATGGAAGAAGTACAGTCAACTGCAGAGCCTACATGCTAGTAATCTGGCTGGATGTCAGGATTAATATTCATTTCTAAGCCTCCCAGACACATTTTAGATTTCACTCCCTGCACCTCTTCTCCTTTCTGGAGATACAAGTCTCAGTGTCATAAACCATGGATCTGAGACCTCACCTTACTGAGCTCACAGTTCCTCATACATCCCTTCATCCCAATGCAGCTGTTTTGCACTTCCTAATTGATCCAACCTGGCACCTCCATAGTCTAACAGGAAGCAAGACTTTCAAGGAATGTTTCTCAATTATAGTCATTGCTGCTTTTAAAAGTGTTAGATGGCCACAAGTTTTTGAAAGCATGCAGGTTTGACCTTTACCTTGGGGTAGATCTTGCCTTTTTTAACACTATAGGGTGGAAGCTGATTTTCTGACAACAAAAATTTTCTTCTCGTCCCTCCCTTTCAGTCTTCTCTCACAGCCCATCAGATAGCCCACAGAGAACATTTACCTTTACCAGCACTATCTGACCTGCACAAACCCATGCCTCATTTGAAAGTCTCCAGTCTCTTTAGCTGGTGTTTATGTAGAGGCAGTGAAATGACTCTTGCACAGGCACTGGTAGTTGAGGCACAGTCAAAAGCAACAGCCTCTCTCAGCTCTCTTTAAAAGTTTTCCTACACTCTTTCTGCTGAAAGTTATACTGGGAAGAATCTAATCTTGTCACAGCCAGGATACTTCTACAATGCAGTGCATCAACAGGGAAATAGCACACAAAATGGAGAATAAAGCAAAAACAGAACTCAGTTTTGTATAGATGTTTGGCAAATCTTGCTTGAAACTTGTATATTTATTTTCTCTCTTCTACCACAGCTAATTCACTCAGTGTCATTTGAAGGTACATATTGTCTAGCCTCAGCTGCTGTGAGTTCTTGCTTTTTCTATTGCCTCTCAGAGCTTTGTACTAGCCAGTAAATTACACCAGACAATAATTACCCTGTTAAGGGAACTTTCAAGCATCTATGCCTTCCCCGTAAATCAAAGGGAGATGCAGCAGAGACTTGTGTCTATCTTTAATGTATTGTTAAAGAAATGATATAGGTTCAAGAATAGCATTTCATAACTGGAGAAGTCAGAATAACTAGTAACATAGGAAAGAAGAGAATGTTTTCTTGTCTCTTGCTTTAAAGCAGACTTGCCCTAGCAAGTTTTTGCTTTGCTTGTCAAAAATAGCTTCCATTAAATTCAAAGCAGCTATATGCAGTTTCTTTTATAGGATGCACCTGGGAGCCCCCAAGCAGTCCCTCTGATTGGAATGGGACTATGAAAATGAGGGTAGAGACTTTGTTTAGTGTATTAAATGTGCAGGTAGGGATACTTATAAGATCAGATGAGGAAAATGGTGTTTTAAGTAAATGCTGGCTAAGGTGTGGTTAGACCTTTTAAAAGTTGTGCTGCATAAAAAGAAAGGCATATAGAATGGAGCTGTTTGTTTTAAAAACCTCTTTCATATTCTTAAGACCTATGGTATTTTTGAAAAGCACTCATTTAGTCTGTTGAGCACTTAGTGTTCTAGATATTATGTAAACGGTGATAATCAGGAGCTACCGAGGGAGAAAAGCTCAGAAATTACACCTATACGCTTGTGGTGCTGATAGTTTCTTTGGGAGAGTTCCTTTTTCCCAAAAGCATGAATACTAATACTAGAGTGGAGGAAAAGGCTACAGAGAAAACTGCCTTGCATAAAAGAGTTAAAACAATGCTGAATATCTTCCATAAGCCTAAGACGGGATATCAAAGATGTAGATGTAACTTACTTAAAATTAGAGCAAGCCTATTTGCCTAGGTGAGGTTACATCTAAGTTGGAACTGCTGAAATAAGTTGCCCTGGGACAGATTTTTGGAGCTCTATCCCTACATGCTCAAAAAGAAATCAGAATTTTGACACTGTTCCTTGACGGCTGAAATTAAATATATTTTGGATCACTTAAAGCAATGTTTCTCTGTTCATAATGCCTTTCTTCAAATATTTTTCTTTTTTTAACCTTATTCATATTTAAAAATTGTAGGCTTTTAAATATGTGGTTTTCTTGAGAGTGACACCAAAAAAAACTGTTGTGAGGGGGTTAATTCTGTTAGCAGAACTTTTACCATGACATTGTAGTCCAAGTTGACAAGTGGGTGTTTTATTTTATTTTATTTCATTTCATTTCATTTTGCAAAAACAGCCTTCTGTCAAAACATTCCCAGCAAGCTTTCCAACTGACAGACCCAATTACAAGTAGTTGTATCCTTATACAACTTGAGCTGATATTGCTCCCTGCCTCTGGAGTGGAGGTAACAGAGGAGCCTCAGCCTTGTTCTCACTTAGATTATTGTTTTGAACTAATGTTCTCACCAAATTTTGCATCTGTTAGGAAAAGCTCTTTTTATTTTTGCTATTGCCTGCATTAGGCATGAACTCCTGCTTTCTCTAGAGAAAGTGTTGTGTAAGTAACTACATGTGTTATTTTAATAACTGATATAGTTGCTGGGATCTGATCTGTCTTACAAAAGTAAATCTTCCCTAATGGCATGTGCTCATTTCCCCAAAGCTGGCTTGCAAAATGATTTTAGTAAACCAGTAATTGTCACTTTATTTTCAGAGATTAAGGACTTGCTTTCAGTAAAAGAGAACTGAGTTTCTTGTATGTTATGTATGTTATTCCCTCAGTTCGTGTTGCGTTTTAGTCACATTATTCTTCCAGTTTCCGTTAATCAGCATCGTTGCTCTTCCTTTCCACTAGCAATCCTGTGGTCCTGGTCATTATATTTGTGTTGTGTTCTGCTGCCTGATCCTGAACTTGTTTTGCTTCTTTACTTTTATAACTAATGCTTAATTAATTTATCTTCTATACTTTTAATGTATGTCAGTCCAGCAATATTCTAATTGAAATTACATAGCAAAACAACTCAAAAACAATTTATACAGCTGTAATATGCAAAATGGGTATGACCTCTGAAGATATATCAGAAAATAATGATGATATTAAATAAATTTTTATATTGGATAAGTCTTTGTTAAGGTTTACGGTCTGAAGCAATCCCAGTTTTAAGCAGTTTCTGTGCAGGACAAGCAAAAGGGATTCCTATGCTGCTGAAGGAAATAGATGAAATTCATTATTATACGTTAATTACATAGGGTTTTCTTAGTTATCTGCAGTTACTTTCCCCGGCAAACAAAGTTTCATATAGTGTGACTCTTTGCCTATGTGACTGCTGTTTTATTGGAATACCAGATATTTATCAGATGAAAGCAGTATGAAGTATAGCAGCAAGTGGTTTCCTAATGCTAAATATGGAACTGAGATTGAACTTATCTGTGCTTATACTAATAAACTTACACATGTGTTTGGACATACATTCCCTCAGTGAGAGGAGTCAGAGAAGTGGCAAGTAGAGGGGCAGCTCCCTCCTCCACGTGCACAGATGAACCCTCCACTGTCAGGACCCCCACAGCCAGGGCACAAAGCCTGCAGTTGCTGTTCTCTGGACTAAGATCTTGTGCAGATATTTCAGCCCAGTTGCAATTTTCAGCTAGACATGAGTTTGATACCAGCATGTCAACCCCTTTCTGCAACATAGCAGGGAACCCTTCATGTCTTCCACATAAATTAGATTATGAAGACTAACAAACTGAACGGAACCATCTCTTTCCCATCTTAGCTGTGCCATCTGCAAGATTTACAGAATGCTTTTTAAATTATTCTTAAATATCTGGCTCTGGATTATAACTTATTTTTTCTTTTTTTTTGATTTATATAGCTGACAGGATTTAATAATTTTCATGTTTTAAAAGGCTGTAGGTAATAAAGTCTCTGGAGTTGAATAATATGTTGATTACTAATAATCAAGTAGCTAGGATACTGCCTCTTTTGAAAAGAAAACACAAATTAAGAGAGAGGTCTTTATGTTTCAGCCACTTACAGCTCTTTCATAATTCTTTTAATGATCCTGAATCTTTCAGTCTGTCTTTTGTTTGCTACATACTACCTGTTCACAAGGTGACATAGGGCTTTATTTAGCCTGTACAGAACGTTCCTTTTCTCTTGAGAAAAAAGACCTGTTTATGTCTCAGTACAGGCATCTCTGAAGGTGTTAATGAACCTGTGACAGGGCTGAGCCAGTAGCAGTAGGTATTAAGTCACAACTGTTTTTTCTCTCATCTTTTGAGAAGTGCATCCTGCTTAGTTCAAAATAATTGTTATGCTATTTAACACTCAGTTCAGTGACTGTATTCCTCTGCGTAGGGTTTTCCTCCTTTCATCTCCCAACCTGAATTTCCTTCAGATGATGTTTCTTAAGGATGAACAAGTCATTGTGATAGGTGGGAGCCTGGTTTATTTTACTCAGAAAATTTTGCTTCTTTCTCACTCTGTATTTATTTTTCGATTTCTGCTTTCAAGTACCAAAACAATGTTCTTTTTCCAGATAAGAGATATCCACTTCAAGCCCACATGTTTTAGAAAAATCACTGTCTTCCCAGTGGCACAAGCACCTTGAAGGTGTAGATTGTGGTAAAGAAAGGCATGTTTTTCAGTGAAAGGCAAATTAATGACAGGACACTAAATCATCTTGCCCAGAAGTTACCTAGAAGTTCAGTTGCTGGTGGAAATTCCGGTTAAGAAATGATACTGGTGTCTTGTGACATGCACTCCTGCACAGATGAAAGGTACATCAAATTGCCACCAGAATGGTGGTGGAACAAGCCCCACATGCGGTGGTCTTCACTCTTCCCTTTTGGAGGCAGTCTTTTGAATCCAGTGATAGATGTCAAGCATTTCAACATTTCTTAAAATGATGACTTTTAAGAGATGGCCAAATCAGTTAATGAATGTGTCTTAGTGCCCTACAGAATGATATTTTTATAAAATTAAAAGAAGAACATCAGAGTCATCTATATTGTGTTCAGCAGCTAAAAAAGAACACCAAAAAAAAAAAAAAAATCCACCTAACATTCTTCTTTCTTCCTTCTGCCAAACAATGTTGTGTAATTCATTCCTCCCTATATAATCTGATTCAAGGAATCCGCTTCTTGCATTCCTGATATCACTTCAATTCCACTACCATGACCTGGCCTGGAAGAGGAGAGGCAGGAGGAAAGCCACTGTACAACATCTTCAGCATAAGAATGGTGGAAACACTGTATTGATACTCTGGACCTTCCTTTAAGTTGCTGTATATTGAAGGAAGGCACATTGGTGTAGGGTAATAAAACAGCAGATCATTGGACAAAGTACTTAGAGTGGCTTCTAAGCAATTTTCACTTATTCTGGGGACTCCACAGACATCGATTATGAAAAACAGTATGGAAAGCAAGAATGTATCAAACAACCCCTTCATCAAATCCATTCCTGTTCCATAGTGAAGATTCTGCGGAATGGTGTTAGAGGCAATATATACTAAATAATATTTCTATAGAAAAATCTAAAAATCCAGTAAAGAAGCATTTAAATGTTGTTGTTGTTGTTATTATTTATTTTTGTTTGTTTCCTCTGCCTTGTCATCTTTAGAAATCCACAGGCAAGAGAAAGTCTAGAATTTGAGGCACAAAGATAAATACAGGAAACTTTCTCTTGAACATGCTTAAAAGGATTTTCTTCTATGACAGTAAAGGTTACTGTTTTCTAAAATTGCATTCCTTATTAGAGTGTCCTATTTTTACAGTTTTTATGCTTATTCTAAAAAACTTTTTTTAAAACTATATACTAAAGATGGTCTGCAAGTAGATATTTTTTTCTAATCTATGATCAACCTACTACTTCTGAATGACTAAATTATACTAATTTATTTCATTCTATAGTATTTATATGCCTCTGAGACTTTCCTGTAAAAAAAATCATTATTTCTTAAGGCACTGCAATGTCCATTTTACAGATAGGAAATTAAAAAAAAATTAGGAAGTGGCAAGTTCAAGATTTAAGAAGAATGAAGACCACACAAGCTACCTTATTTTCCACTGAGTGTCTTTTCCACAGTGTGAAACATCAGACTTGATTACCATTGGCAGCAATTATAGCTTAGTTGAATAAATGAGGAAAAAGACTATTAATTATCAGGTGGAAAGTTAATTTTTTTCAGTCATCTTGCCATTCTTCTAGGAAGGGAATGAAGAGCAGAAAAAATGAACAACTGTATTCAACACACATGGCCAACTCTGTTAAGTAACCTCTCCTAAGTGAGTTTTTTAAAGCAAAAGCACAATTTGAAATGTTATGGTAAAGCTGTGCAAACTGCCTTATTGGTCGGAGAAACTTTGACCTTCAGGTGTTTTCAATATTGTTTTTTTGTTTGTTTGTTTGTTTGTTTGTGACATCTACAAAACCAGATACTAAGATCATTATTAAAAACAAACCAGTATAAGGATATGAAGTCATTTGAGCATCTCAAGCACTATCTTGTTTATAGATGGCAGTTAACTAGAACATGGTTTCTAATCCGACGAGTCTGTAGTTAAAATAATTAACCAGTCATTCCAATAACATACATTTTTACCATATTAAGCATCCTTTGATTCTTTCCAAAGAGTTTCTTGGAGTTTCCTCTGTTACTCCAATTACTGTCATGTTCCAACTTTTTTTAGAAACCCAGTTCATAAAGGCACATAAATAGTCAAGAATTTCTGAAATAATTTCCAATATAAATAGTCTTTAGGTATGCAATGTTCAGCAAATATTGATTTTGTAATGATTGCTATATATAAAAGTAGTGATCCCTTTAAAAATTAGTGCAATTGGGTTTGCACAGATGTAGATGAGATTGTTCTGATCTTATAACGTAGTGTTGTCGAATGCAGAATCCTTGGCATTTTAAAATAGTCATATACACAGCACAATATATATTTGTATACTGTAGAGAGTGCAGCTGTTGTTGATGTGTTACAAAACTGTCCGGTCTCTGATGAATACTGAACTATTCTCCACCAGTCAGACTGCATGTTTACAATACTCAATACATCTGGCTGACTTTAATTGCATTAGCTTTGCTGCACCAGAGGTGGCATAACTTTCATGCGAGCTAATTAGATTTGCTCAATTTAAACAGACACATTAATGCAGCTCAGCAAGGCTCAATTAAATCTGTTTTCAAAGCAAAGACACAATGTGAAGCATTATGGGTAATGCTATGCAAATTGCCATACTGGCAGAGAAGTTGAGTGAGTTGTTTGCAATGCCTATTGGCACAAAGTAAGTTTCTCCAGCTAGATTGCAAAGTCTAAAACAGCAAGACATTTGTTCTACGTCTTCTTTCTTGGGGCTTTTCAAAATGGTGCATCTGCCTTCCCAAGCAAAGGAAATGATTTGTGACTTTGTTTAGAAAACTGATGTCTTGGATTTCATCCTAACCTTTGTGCCCACTGATTTTTATATGCTTTCCCTTACTAAAACAAGAGTAGTACCTAATAATAATACATCTCCCTAATGGGATTTCAGAACACTTGTATATTCCTGGTGTTCCAGACTTATTAGACCTAACATCACTGTTAACTTTTGCAAATGCTCAAGTATAACTCTCTCTCATTTCAGCTTTTCAGTTAAGTATTGTGACCCAAAACACTTTGCAGGTTTACTTCTGAGAAGTGAAACTTGCTGACCAAGACACTTTTATTCTTGGTTTCTTTCAGTGTGCAAAGCTTTTTAAAAATTTCCATCCAATAGTGATACTACAGCACACAAATTCAAATCTGTCTTTCTTTGTTATTTCTCAGCAGAAATAGCAGATGGATTTTCCTTCAGGAACAATGGAGTAGTCACACTGCAGGCTACATCCACTAAGAATTAAAGGTAAGTGTTTTGTAGCGCAGCCAGAATGCCATTGTCCTACTACTGGAAACACTTTTCAGTTTGGCATGCTTAAGATTGTTTCAGTTCACAAAATCAGGAAGAGAGGGGACCGTTTATGGAACTCAAGCAAGTTAGCTTTGCCCTAATTAACGCTATATTTTCTTCTTCAAAATAAGGCAAATTTATGACAAAGTAAATAGTGTGAGATTGACCATGTATTTTGGAACTATTTTTTGTACAGAACTCAATGTCTCCAACGGCTCATATCTCCTCTACTTAGCTGGATACAGCTGCATTTATATCTGCATGAATTACATGCACTTCTCCCAGAAGGAGGATGAGCTGATAATGCCATTTGATGACATTGTTTCCAAAAAATGTTGTTGAAAGATATTGCAATTAATGGGATCACAGTAAAAGCAACCATTTTATTTTAATGTAGTAACACTACTGGTTGGATGTAAAAGACACACTGTATCTTCAAGTATTCTCAATGTTATGTTATGGACTGTTTCAGTGGTTTGTGTTCTGTTGTGACTTTTGTAGAGAGGTTGATTAGGAAAAACAGTCTCCAGAATAGGTTCTTCAGAATTTCCTAACAAATAGGAAAACACTTGATCTGTGGTGTCCATGGTGTGCCTGTTAGTGAATGAGGTATGATACTCCTCACTACTTTCTGTGAGGATTATTGTCCCCTCCTACCTCTTTTTCGACCCTATATAGAAATCCCTTTTCCACAAAGGAAAAAATCCTCGAATAGTTAAGATTTACCTGCTTCTTCTGTGACTCCACAGGGAATTTAAGAGGGGAAGGAGCATCCTGTACTGGCTCATGAGGTTGAAATCAAACATTTGTCTAAATAAAGGATACGGCATAGCATCCAAAATCTGAGCAACATTAAAGGTAGCAGACAATTATAGGATCCCATTGTCTCATATTTTAGGTGCTTATACACACTCATCTCTTTTCAGTGGAGTAGTAACCACAACAAAATTAAAATACGGTGACACTAAGAGGGCTGAACCACAACACATTCATATGCTTGGAGCTCAAGCTCAATATTTTGTTCTCAAACTGTAGGTTTTGCAGAAACAAACGTTTTAAATAGAAATATAGTATTTTTCACAGGATTCCAGTCAGAATCTTTAAAACTCATTCCCTCAACTGGATCCATTTTCAGAAAGTTGATTTCTGACAGAGGATCTGCCACTGTGTTGTGGCTGTGTCTTCTCTGGCAGCTCTCTAACTATACCCAACCAGACTCTAATGTATTCAGAAATTTTGTTGTGTTCTGTCCACCTTGGGGCTTTTGCACTGAATGATGAAGAAAGTTTTGGAAAACGTAGAATAAAACCTTTATACAACCCTGCCAAAGCCTTAAAAACTGTGATGGACTCATCTTGCTCTTGGTGGTTTTTTGTTTTGTTTTGTTTTGTTGTTGTTTTTGTTTGTTTTTTTAAATTCTTATTATAAGACAATTTCCATTTATGGTAATTATCATAATAGTTTGTGCATTTGAATTAAGCAATGAAAGTTATTTTGGCTTTCCCAGTTTCATGATTTATCTATTGATTTCATCTTTTCTAAACTGCCGTTAAGTATATGAAGGTAATCCCATTCTAGGCTAGCATATCGGTTTAAAAAAATCTTTTGACATTGTAGATTATACATCACAGTTCTATATTTCCAGTGCTCAGGTTTCAGATATAATGGCTACTGCTGAAGTGTCAATATCTTGAAAACAGAATGCATTCTCTGGAAGCCTAAAAGTTACAAGTAAAACTTAATGGAACTAAAACTTAATAAAGATCAGAAAGAGCAAGAAGCTCAGGAATCGGCTGTTCTCATATAGTCTGCAGTAAAAACCATTCCTGAATTTTGGGACTTTCAATAGGAAAGGTTTAAATTTGTTACTATATATATATATTTCTTTTTGTCTAAATTGTCATGGTTACTCACTAAAGAATAGTCTTTTACAAGACTTCAACATAGATCACATGAAACCTAACTTTAAAAAGTGAGTCTTCTTACACTTTTGACTATAGTCATCCTGGAATAATTTCAGGGAGAACAGTTGAGGTAAAAAGAAGTTTAATTGCATTTTATTCTCTTAATTCTAGACTTGACAACTTTTAAACTATATACCTTTTGAGCAAAACATGACCTTTAACTAAAGTAGTCCCAGCTGGAGCCATTATAATTATAATGCTTATTTACTAATATGACTGATAGTACATAGAAATACAGTTGCAGTTACAGAGAAGTCAGTTAGTGCAACACCCTAGAGGACACACTTTAAATGGATAAAATTCAATAATAACAAAATGACCTTCATCCAGAAAGATTCAGAATTAGATTAGGAAGATAACATGGTGTCTCCTTCATTAAAGGTTCAGTCTAACTCTGATGCTGATGAGTATGCTGTTGACTCTCCACTCTCCAGGAAATATTTTCTACTGTAAGTTGAATTTTTGCCCTCTCTCTTTTAGGGGGAAGAAGAGGATTGTTGTGGTTTAGCCCCAGCAGGCAGCTAAGTTCCACACAGCCGCTTGCTTCACTCTCCCCAGGTAGGATGGGGGAGAGAATCAGAAAGGTAAAAGTGTAAGAACTCATGGGGTGAGATAAAGACAGTTCACTAGGTAAAGCAAAAGCCGTGCATGCAAGCAAAGCAAAACAAGGAATTCATTCACTATTTCCCGTGGGCAGGCAGGTGTTCAGCCACTGCCAGGAAAGCAGGGCTCATCACGCGTAATGGTTTCTTGGGAAGACAAACGCCATCACTCCCAACGTCCCCCCCTTCCTCCTTCTTTACCCCAGCTTTTATTGCTGAACATGACACCATATGGTATGGAATATCTCTTTGGTCAGCCTGGGTCACCTGTCCTGGTCCTGTCCCCTCCCAGCTCCTTGTGCACCCCCAGCCTCCTCGCAGGCAGTGCAGCACAAGAAGCTAAAAAGTCCTTGGCTCTGTGTAAACACTGCTCTGCAACAACCAAAATCCTCACCACTCTTTTGATCAAAAATCCAAAACACAGCATTGTGTGAGTCTCTGTGATGAAAATTAACTCTGTCCCAGCCAAAACCATGACAAGGATATAAAGGTGTGAGATGGAGAACTGTTCAAAACAGGCAAGCACTTTTGGGTCAAGGAAGATTTAGAATTCATTTTGAATTCAATCTCTACCTTCTGAAAAAAATTGTTTTCAACTCATATATTTGACAGAGCATTATCCAAAAGTTCTGTCGCACGAGATCCATAAATTCTGTCTTTTCTATGGTTCTATGAAATTAAAACATCCATGAAATACTGCTTACCTAATCAAAGATTCAACTTTAGGATGCTTTTCTTTCCCATTGTTTGGAGAGAGATTTTTGAGAATATTTTCCATGTTCTTTCTCTGTTGTTTCTCAAGTCCCCAGAATCTTCAGGTATCTGTAGATTTTTTCTTGATGTCATATCACTGGTGCCTACTTCAAGTCGTGAAAAATATTCCTGTATATCATAGAAATGAACATTTTATGTAGTGATGCCTTTTCTTTTTTGGATCATAGATGGCAACAAATTGATCTGCTCTTCTGATATCAGCTTCTCTATTCATCTCGTCCCAAAGGTCGAGAAATTACTTGTTACTCTGGTACTTACACATGGAAAAGATGTGTAAGGAGAGTTTTTTCAGTACATCAGACAAAGGCATAACAAAAGCCAATGACTGGAATCTGATCTTTGACTTTGAAATAAGACACAATTTCCAAGCAAAAAAGTGCAATTAAGCATTGAAACATTCTTCCCAGGGGATATGGCAATACTGTTTTCAAATGGATGAAATGTGTATGAAGTTCTAGCATTAATCCTTTTTCTGAGAATATTTGCCACTTGTGGTATAGAAGGTCAGACACGATGATCCCATCTGTCACTTCTGGTCTTCAAGTCTATTCAAATATAAATCCTAGAACTTGCCATGGTCTGAATGTGCTGCATCATACCACAATGTCTCAGAGGGTCACATATAGAGTGTCCCAGAGATAAGCCCTTACAGTAACCAGGCAGTTCTTGATTTATCAAATATGAAATGCAGTGGGGCTTCTTTTCTTGTACTATGGGCCATCCTGCATTTTTGTGCAATGCTTATTCAAATATAAAATTTAAACCTTTATTATTTGGGAAGACAATATATAAAAGTCAGGATTTGATGGAATTAAATTCTTTAAAATGAACATAACTACCTTTAGGAGCTATATCTTTGTGAAGTCACTTAAAAAGATATGTATTTTGATGCTATCCCATTACTACTCTTGGTGCATTGTTCATAGCATAAAATTCAAACTCTTCAATACAAGTATAGCATTATATTTATGCTCAGCCTTTTGATACACTTATTTTGTTAATTGAAGCAGTGCTCTGGGTGTGGGTGCGTTCCAAATGCATGTGTGCAGACAAGTTCTAAGTTTGGAAGACTTTGAACCCAATTACAGAGAACACTTTAATTTCCAAGATTTCACAGAAAAGTATAATACATCATAGTAGAAGGAAACATTTTCTAAGGATTCATTGTTGTGATAATTCACATTTGCTGCTTTTAGAGACAACAGTTGTGCAAATGCCAACATACAATGAATCTCAATTGTTAAATATACACTTGAGAGTTCCTAAAGACAATGCTAATAGTTCTAAGACAATCTGCTATGTATATGATTATATAAAGAAAGCCTCATCTGCACTGACTCATTCCCTGATAAATGGATTAAAACAGTTATGTATGGTACTGTTGGAGACATTTTTGCCTAATATTAAATGTTATTTTGATATTCATAACATAACAAATGTCTCCTGGCCTATATGAACTATGTATTTTATAAAAACTATTTTAAAAAGAGCATAAATTGTAAAGTGATATAGCTCCAGTAAATTGTATGCTGTGAAATTATTGTAATAAGCTGTAGTACGAAATCTTATAATTTTGCACTCAGCTGTGTAAAAGCAAGTTTCATCCTAGAAGTTTTACTGCTGTTTTTGCAAGCAGGGCTATTGAAAATACTTAAATGATAAACAACCATGATTTGAAGGTCAGATGATGGAGACTTGAGTTTATGCTGTTACTTATTCTTGAGAACAGTTCCACAGAAATTAAAAGGTCCACATGCAGAAGGAACTTCATAAAGGTGAGAACCAGAGTTGACAATGCCATTGCTTCAATACAGCAAAGCTTTATGCAACCAAATGCAGTTTAGACTAGAGTTCCCATACTGAAATACTGAAACAAGGAACTGATACCAGTTCTGAAGGAAGCCAACATTGAAGCTGAGTTGTGCGATGTTGACATTTGGCTGGCAGATTTTTCTGTATTGCATTCCTCCACCTCCTTTAACAGGTTGCTTTCCCATTATTTACTTATTTATTGAAATTTGCATGGTGTCAAGTTGAGAAGTAAGTTCTCATTTATGCTATATTTTCATAGCACAAGAGACATACCAGATTCTCTGAACACTGCAGATCCTGTACTGATCTCATCAACAAAGTATTGGTAAGGATATGAGTTTAAAAAAGGACTCAAATAATTCCCCAGATATTCCCCTGCAGCTGAAGAGGGACAAATTTAAGGAACTTTGGAAGACAATTTGCTCCCATTTCAGATTTCAGGAGTTTCTTTTCTTTTTTTTTTTTTCTTTCACTTTATCAGTGTGTTCAAATTTTGTTAAATTACGAGTCCTTACAGTCATCTCTTCATAACTACGGAGGGGAGTTGTTAGTCTGCTAGTCAATTCTCTGAAGTTTTCTTTGCCAGGGAACATGTTCCTTTGCTTTGTAGCCTGCACTGACAAGGAGACATTATGTCTCCTGGAGCAAATCAGGAGCAAATGAGCACGCACCAACCCAGGCTGCAGAGACAGACTAGGGCATTATTTGAAACCTTCACCTACAGTAGCGAGAGGTCACAGTTTCCAACTAATGAGATCCAGTCCCATGTATAACAGGGAACAGAGAGCATCATTCCTGAGCCTCCAAGATATTCTCGGACTAGGAAACAGCTGTGGGACTACAGTGTAACAGGGCCAGCAACTCACTCCTACAGCTCCCATTGACTTTTATTGATGACAGTAGGCACAATATCAGTATTCCAACATGACTGGTGATGCCTGGGGGAGGACGCTACAGCATCAAGTCATGAAATCAGTATTTTTCCAACTGGTAGTGGAAGCAATAATGCCCTTTAGCAGATGAGGATCCCCACTAGGGCTGCTGCACAGGCAGGGTGTACTTCCTGCCCTAGTGCACTACACTGTTAGGCCTAGTGCTGGCATATGTGTGGTTTGCACTTAAGATAGGAGAAAAAATGAGACTGAGATTTTAGTGAGGGTTATAAACTTCTCTTTGGCAGGTGCCCCATTATCCCTAAGGTAAGTGTTGTCCCCACCTGTTACTGTGCTTTCTCTGGAAAAAAAATACACATGCACTCGTGCACACACACACACACACACACATACACACTTGGAGGAGATGTAGTACCAAAGATAAGTTACCTGCAGAACCCATTCACGTGTGCAGCTTCAATACAATACCTTATTTTAAACATATAAGCACAACACTTCCTTCTTTTCTCCCTCCATATCCTCTGCCTCATTCATTTCACCGTGCAGATCGAACTGGTAATAAATCAAGTCATACACTGCAGTAAGCTTTTGTGGGACCTCTCTCTCTTCTGCTGCAGAATTTGTGAGATGGGTGGTTTAACAGACAATGTAACAGAAACAGCACTATTAATTCTAACATATTTTAGTGAATTTGTGTCATGTCTTCTGGTTCAAAATTCCTCTACCATGCAGATACTCTGAAATTTAAAAAGAAATAATTTCATGTTTTAGTTTTTTCTCTTCTTTCTTAAGGTCCAGTACACTTTCCTTACAACTAGTTTCGGAAAACTTATAGTTAATTATTAACTGAAGGTTAAGAACTACCTCAGTTATTTCTGAAACCTCTATCCTCCTTTCAAGTATTAGCTGAAACTGGTCAATAAATTTTACAGACAGACATATACAAACACATGTGCACAGACACAGGTGCAAACATTTCTTAGAAAATCAGGCTAAAATGGTTTCACAGTTATGGTGATTCACCGCTATTTTGTAAAATTAGATCATACTTCTGTCTTTCAAAGATGAGAAGGTCACATTAACTGAAATTCTCACTACTTATTCCTCAGTTTCTGACTACCCAAATCTGGTGTTGAAGCCACAGAAGATTTTAGGTCAAACTTTACAATTCAGGACCATAAGACCTCTGCATTCAAAAATTTGCTCTGTAATATAGTCACAATTATATTCATATTTGCTCTAAAATATAGTCTGCTATTTTGCCTTTATTCCAGTTTACAATTCATAAAATGAGCAGATCAGTATCACCTTTTCCCTCCTTGGAGGTATATTGTAAAGAAAAATGTATTACATATAAGGGTAAACCAGCAAACAAACAAAGCCAATATCTACTTCTTATCTACAGTATCCAAAACAGGATCAAATATCCACTTCAAGGAAAAATTGACTATTTTGAGGAAAGGAAAAAAAGGTATAATTCCAAGCAAGTGATATTCTAGATTTTTCTTGTAGGAAAGAAAAGCTCAAAAACAACAACAACAAAAAGCTTTGTTTTAGCAAGAACCACTGTGTTTCACAGAAAGTGTCTGAAATATACTAGATCCCAGGATCCCAAGAGCAACAGCCTGCAGTCCAGCTGTTGGACAGCCAGAACATGGAAGCTGGGAACTGGGACACTTGGGATCAGGGCCTGAAGCTCTGAAGCTCTCTATTCCACTGTAGGGAGCCTACAAGCAAGAAGATCCCAAATGTAGATTTTTAAAGAGGATCAAAGAGTATTTCAGGGTTTTTTTTTGTCTTAGAGCTCCACATTGGGTTTCAAGTGCTCACACTGTGTGACACATCTGCATATTTGCACAACTTCTGCTATTTAGGCAGTAGGTTTTGAATTCTGTTCTCTCAGCTCCCAAACTTATTTCCATTGAGTCAAAGCTGATTGCCAGTTCCTGTGGCAAAGTGTGTGTGCTGTGATCTGGAGCTCCAGAGGGATGGAATTACACCAGAGCCAAAAGTGTGGAGTCTGAGCTCCCCAACAGCAGGCAGACAATCAGCAGGATTCTATCAGAAATCTGTCTTCTGTTGTGTTTCATCAGAAGAAACCCTGAAAAATTAAAATTTCTATAATTGTTTTGTCTTTTTTTGTTTGTTTTGTTGTTTTGGTTTTTTTTTCAGTGAAAACAAGTTCCATGAGAGAATTCCAGTTGAATTTGGCCACCTTTTGAGATCTAAATCCTAAAGTAGTTGGATGTTATGGAGCTCTGACACATAACTATAAAAGGGAAAAACTAACAGATAACAAAACTGATAAAAAATTTATTAATCCTGCTGTTTTCCCTATGAAGGTGTGAAATGCCACTGAGACACATCCACACTCTTGGAGCTGGGTGTGGTATTTCTATGAGGACCTCCTGCTGTGTGGTGTTCCCAGTTCAGGATTTAAGACACACACCCTAACCCAGCCTGTGCTTAAACTGCTGCAGTGCTGGGTGGGGTTCCTTGTTCGTGAGGCTTTGGTTTTCAAACTTGTTTCCCAGGAACAAGATTCTGTGAGCCTCAGGAACAAGCTTTATATCTGCATCTTTCCATCCTTGGAACAGGCTAGCCTAAGACTCATTCTCTCCCATGTAGAACAAATCTTTGCTTCTCTGGTTCTGATGTGAGTGACATTTTCGACCTACCACCTTGTTCTCAGCCTCAACCACACTCTCCTGCCCCTTTGCAAGTTGTGAAATGACCAATCATTTTCCTGTTGATAAGTCAAAACCCCTGTTCCTCTTGGTCTCTAGGTCTAAAGAGTGAACATGTAGTCATATGCTGGCAGCACTTACCAAAACTTTGTTTCTGATCAGGAATACTCAGAGTGATTTTGCTTTGAGCCTTTAACCTCTCTGAACACAGGTAATCTCAACTACAAATCAGGTGAAATATGGCCAAAGTTAGGTACATCAAAAGGAGGCCCAGGTTTCAGTGACTTCTGATGAGCCATCTGGAACAGGTGGCTGATGGAGGGCCTGCCTGAACCCTAATCCAAAGACCTCCATTCAGTCCTGGCTTGAACCTTATCCTAAATAACAACGTACAGGTAGTTATTTAAAAGCTAAGTAATGACCATTGTTTCCACTGAGAAGTTGTATAAGGAAAAGAGAGTCCCTTCATCCAAGCATCCATACAGCAATCAGAAATGTCACCAATGATGTGGGAGACAAAATCAGTCACCAGCTGCCCTCTGTGGTGAATATCTTCCTATCTGGACTTGTTTCTGTTGTGGTTTAACCCGGCAGGCAGCTACACACCACACAGCCGTTCGCTCACTCCCCCCATCCCGACCCAGTGGGATGGGGGAGAGAATCGCGAAAAGGAAAAAAAAAAAAAAAGAAAATCACTCGTGGGTTGAGATAAAGACAGTTTAATAGGACAGAAAAGAAAGGGAAAATAATGATAATAATAATAATGACAATAGTAAAAGAATATACAAAGCAAGTGTACACAATGCAATGCACAATGCAATTGCTCACCACCCGCTGACCGATGCCCAGCCTGTTCCCGAGCAGCGGCCCCCCCTTTTCCCCGGCCAGCCCCCCCAGTTTTATTGTTCAGCATGATGTCATATGGTGTGGAATATCCCTTTGGTCAGTTTGGGTCAGCTGTCCTGGTCCTGTCCCCTCCCAGCTTCTTGTGCATCCCCAGCCTCCTCGCTGGCAGGGCAATACAAGGAGCTGGAAAGTCCTTGGCTCTGTATAAACACTGCTCTGCAGCAACTGAAAACATCACCATTATCTTCATCAAAAAATCCAAAACACAGCATTGTGTGAACCTCTACAAAGAGAATTTAACTCTATCCCAGCCAAAACCATGACAGTTTCATTTTGCATGAAGTAGTTAAGAATTCATTAGACATTAAGAGACTTTCATTACCTGTGCCACATACCACTGAAGAAGAGGATATCCCCACTTGTTAGTGAACCTTGTCCATCATTACACTCTGGGCAGAACTCCATTCATTAGCTGTTTTCCAAGAAAACTTATGGAAGCGACTCCCTGGAGGTAGGTGGGTGGAAGAACATCTTGGTAGATATATATTTCATTTTCTTGTTGATTAAGAACTAAGCATGCGAATTTTGTCAACACTGAAGAGATTTGGGGTATTCACAAACGATAGTAGGATAACTCTGAGTTCTTGACCAAAGTCCCTTCTTGAATCAAGGTTTAAGATCTTTTTTTCCAGAATGTTACATAAAAATTGTCAAGAAAATTAATTCAAGATTGAGACAGAGCAAAGCAAACCACAAGTGAGACCATGCAACAATGGAGGAAAAAAACCTGTACATCAACACACTCAAAGAATACCATAAAAATGACTCACCAGAGGAGGCAGAGTTCCTGCGGAAAGTATTTGTGTATTACCAGGAAAGTTGCCTGTGTTATCATGCAAGTGAACAAAAATGAGAGAATTAATTTAACTGTCTTAAACTGACAGTTCTTAACTTCTGAATGCTTCTATTTGTAATCTACACAATTATGTTTTTGCATTTTTTAAAAAGTATTATCTATAAACAGTCCAATTCTGCCAGATTTGGGAGACTATCTAGCAGCACAGAGGATTTGTGTCACAAGGCTCTAAGAGATAATTCACTTTTCCAAAACATTTTGGAGTTGCATGCATTTACACAAAATTTTAGAAAAGATAAAATGGTATTTGCATTCAGTCAAAGGCTTGGAAATTGATCATGGAAGTAATGACTTTTGTTGTTGTTGTTGTTTGTTTGTTTTGAGAATCTAACATTAAGTTAAATTTTAAATTAAATATTAAATTAATTAAAAATAAAAAGTTGAGTAGATTCTTACATGTAAACACAGATGTAAAACGGGTTTAATTTTAGGTAATTGTTTTTCATGTAATCAATATAACATATCCCAGTGGTTATTTTTTATTAAAAGTACATTTAAAGTTATAAATGTAATGCTAACTGACAAAAAATCATTTATAAGAATTATAGCACAGCAGGTATTTTGCATAACTTTTTTTTTTTTCCACACTGTTTTTCTAGGAGAAAAGGAAACGTTTTCTAAGAAAAGGAAAAGAAGCTGCCTGAGGCATGACATTCAAATATTGTACATAGAAGAACAGAAAATACCTGGGCTGGAATAGATGGCAGTGTAGTATATAGTATCTGCAGGCTCCTTTCTGTAATCAATGCCTTGGCTTGAATAAACCTCTTTTACTGATCAGATCTTACTACAATGAGTGCTTTATATGCCCCACTACAGCATATGCAAGTTTTTGAGGTTAATGGTCAACACAGTAACTATTCCTTATGCAATAAACTACTTTATTTTCATCTGTAAGTTCTCTGAGGAGTAACACAATCACAAAAGGTGTATTCAACATATATGAAATATAACCCTATTAGAGGCCCCAACTAAATTACATGAGCTCTGAAGCAGAAAAGCTGCCAGCTTTGTAAAATGATGGCTTCTATATTCTTGAATGAAATGAAATGATAAGGTTGTAGGTTTCACTGTAACAAGTTAAACCAAAAATCCAGGGCAGCACAAAAAGGCCTCAATAAAATAGGAAGGTGACAAACATGGACTGTTAAAAGATTTCAGGTAAGAAAATAGGTACCTAGCTTAATGCTGGACGTTTCAGGACAAGCCTCCTTTGGGAGGATAAAAACTCTTTCAAAATCTTAAAACACTTTTTACCACCCCCTATACTTATATCAAGAAACATTATGACAACCATAAGGTTACTTATGTACTAATAGGTTTATACAGGTGGTGTTTCTACACTCATATGCAAATGCCAGCTAAACTACTTCTGATTATAATATGTAATCGACTGATTTCTAAACAGAAAATGGGTTATGTAAGATACCATAAAGAAAGGACATAAAGTTTATTTGTGCTTTTACTTTTATTAATTTTTCTGGCAAATGAGCCCTAGGCTCCTAAATTCATTAGTAAAAGTTCAAATGTTCCTGTACACTCCTTTTTTCCATCATTCAGTAGCAAACATCATTTATGGTTTCACATCTAGACCCTATAAAACAGCAGCCACACTCTAAATTCAGGCACTGAGATTTTACAGAGTGCTTATTAACATTGCTTCTGTCTATCCTGCTGTGATTAAAGCAGCTAGTGGTAGAGACACAATAGTGCGTAGTCCTAACCAAATACATTTGCTGGATACCTGTGGATGTCAGGAAGAAGTAGTCAGTGTAGGAGCTGTCCCACCTGCAATAAAACTCATATATAATAAGATTTTCTATATCTACTTTCTTTGATGTCAATCATAGCTTTTTTTTAAGTGTGCTTATTGCTATGTATCACATTCTCTCCAGAATAAACATCACTGAAACTATTTTCTTCCAGCCTTACAAGGTCATACACTGCTTTTTTTGAACTGCACATCTTGTCTCCTAAGAGATACTAAAATTTGCACTCTTTGCAGCTTTCTGCTTAGGATGTAATGGGTCTGGCATAATGAAGGAAACATCTGGAAAGAATGAAAACAGTGTACTGATCCATTTATTAACTTTCCATTATACTGCCATCAAGCCTCTGGAAAAGGCCCTGCTGCCAAAAGAAGTAAATGGGCAAAAATGACATGATAAAATCAAATACTTAAACAGTAGCTTGAAACTGAGTCAAACTACAAAGTTTTTGTTTTTGTTTTTGTTTTCTTTTTAGCCATAAAAAAGTAGATATGAATTATTTATTTACTGCCAATTCCTGCAGCATTATCTAAGCTTTGGAAGTCGTTAACCTCCATAACTCTGCAGGGCACTAGCATGGGCAGTGTTAAACATTCCTGTCAGCAGTCCAGCAGTGATCTCCTTTTATGAGAGGTCTTGGGGGGAAACAGTCCTTCCCTTGCAGCAGCAGCAGCAGCAGGGTGCAATAAAACCTTCAATATGCAGCACTAAAACCTTCAATATGCAGCACTTTGTATTCTAGTGCCTGTGGAAGGGATGTGAACCCCCCCACACCCAGCACAAGGGAGACCCCAAATGGGGTCCCATTAAAGACATTGTGACAAAGACTTTGCAATCTGGTTGGCAAAAACAAATATTGCAATTTTATCACTGCATTTCACAATACAAGCTAAAAATTTTTATATCCATATGAGTTGTATATACAAAAGAATATGTAGAAGAAAATAAATATGAATGCTTAGATTAACTTACACAGTAATGATGGTACTAATATGACATGTATCTTTTAATTAAATAGGTCACAACTGTCTCATGGCTGCACTTAGTAGTTCTAAATATCACAGTTCCAGTTATAGTCCCTAAGAATTGTGCAGGCTTTCCCATTAATTGTACATAGCAAATATTTTCTCTGTCTCTCAAATGATTCCACTGTTCAATGGGGGTCTGGCTATCCAGTAGCTTCAGCACAGTGAGGCTGTACTGAATAAATGTTTCAATGAAACGATAGATGATAGGTGATATCCAGTTGAACTAGTGAGACGGAATATAAATAAATGTTCTAACATTCAGTCAAATGATGATACACTTACACTACCAAAACCAACCTAACAAACAAACAAATAAGGCTATCTGAGTTCATTCTTGTGCTGTTCAGTTGCAACCTGATCCTTATTCTTTACACAACTCTTTCATATGCAGAATGCTACCTGATAGTCCTACGAGTAATTGTTTTAGTGGATAGTAAAAAGAAAATGTTATTTTGTGAATCATCAATATTCCCTTAGTGTCAAACAGTTACTCAACTAAACCTTGTCAGATAAGAAAAGCACATTGAACTTTATGGATGGAAGTAGCAGACCTCTTCATTCTACGATAATTTTAACTGAATGCATATCGGGAAGCTGAAGGCTAGATAAACCTTACTCTGTGTTATTTTTTTTCTAACTGTAATTTAAAAGTGGGAATCTATACCTCAAAAAATAAAAAATAAAAAAATATAAAGGAATTACACTGAGTGTGTTTACTTTATTCTTCCTATAGACCACTTCTAAAAAGTCCTAAAACATATTTATTTAAAACTATCTTATTTTTACAACCATTCTGAGTAGAAGCCAAAATAAAGTAGGTCTGTTTTCTTTTGCTCTTGACTAGATATTTACATAATCAGCCTATTTTAGAGATTTTTCACATAGAGTTGTTAGAGGAAACAATTAGTTTGTCCTTATATTATTTATTACACAGAAATGGGAGGAGAGTTTGCAGCAAAATCTATAAACTCTGTGAATGTGATTACTTTCTTGCTATTTTTTCCAGATTATATTTTCATATCTTCTCCTTGGTTATTTATGATAGCCACCTGCTCAGCAATTTAAGCACTATGAAGGTAAGGGAGGAGGGTATTAACACTATCCAACTACTGGCTCCCAGTTTAGTCAGACTGTGTCAGTACTTAATCTGTTTAGTTCTTTGGCTGGTCTTCAGAGCACATAAATTAGGCTCATACTCTTGCTTGCTCCCTTAAAGTCTATGTGCAGACTACAAAGAGAGCCATGGGAGACCAGCTGTCAGCTTAGTTACCTGAATCTGCATGATACAATTGAGCTCCTCTTGAAGTCAAAAGAAAGATTGATTTCAATTTGTCTGACAATATGTTTGTTTACAAATGCTAACCTGCCCCATAGATGATATAAAAATTATTGACATATCTACAATAGCCACATAATTCTTCCCAAAGGCAATCAGGAATTCTGGAGATTGCAGGTATGCATGTAACGAAAAGGCAGTAGCTACAATCTTGTTTATTAGCTCTCAGAATAAGAGTAAACTATAAAAGTCATAGAAAAATAAGAACCGAAGGAGTCTCAAGAGCATCCTCTAGACTTTCCTTCTGCCCCAGGGCAGAGTCAGATTGTGACAGAAGCTATTCCTACCATGAACTGTTCTTGACAAATCATTGCCTGACCTGTCCTAAAAACTGTCCAAAGATGAAGACTCCACCATTTCCCCAGGCAAAATATTCCAGTCCCTCATTATCCTTTCTAGTCTTTCAAAGCTTTTTTCTACTCCCTAACCTGAATCCTTCCCGATGCAGTTAAAGCCCACTACTACCTGTCATACCTACCATGATACGTAGGGAATAGATTATTCCTTTGCTTTTTGCAATAGCCTTTTACTTGCTTGATCAATATAATGTACACTCATATGATGATTGCTCAGTGAAGGTAGATGCAAAAGAGGTTGCCAAATGCTATCAGACATCTCAATATCATATGACAACACTTTTCCAAACCACAGAGTTACCACAGGCTAGCACCTCTGCTGTTCTTTGTATGACTGATAGAGTGGTGTGAGCTCTCATAGTCTATGAGGTCTCTTGCCATTCTTCTCTCTCTTAAATTTTGATGTGTCTGATTTCTGCCACTACATGTTTGTTCTGACCTTTTATATTGTGTATTAAGCTGACTGAGTTTCTGTTTTCTGTATGTCTAAAATACGTATTGAGGATTCAGACTAGATAAACACCTTTGTTGATGTATACTTTCCCAGTGTCAAAAAGGGCTAACAGAAAAACCTTATACCCCAACCGTGTAAGCGGACTTCATCCTGAAGACTCTGGATGTGCTACTTGACTGTCAATGAGGAGTCCTCCACCTATATAGCCCCAAGAACCAGGAAGGATGATTAACACACATCAAGACTGAAATCTCTGTTCATATGTTGAATCATGACAGCAAGTGGGATGGAGATTTTGAGCTGTGTTTTAGAGGAGGATTTTAAGACTATTTTTTTTCCTCAGTACAGGTGATATCTTCCCTTATAAGACAGATTTCTTTATGTTGTAACTAGCTAAAGTTGTGATTCAAATGGCATTTCACACTTTGCAGAAGTTTGCACAAGACATTTTTAAGGCTAGGATCTGACTTGGCTCCTGTTAATTATTCAGAACGGTTTCTAAAAATTTTGCAGTGATTCTTAATTCTTTCAGGTAGTTAAGGATAACACACTTTCAAACCCCACAGAGCAATATGCTCAGCTAATCTGGTTGTTCACAGAATAAATGACAACTCAGTTCGCGGTGTTCTTGTAACATGAAGATTTGGCTGCAGTAAACTCACCTGAGACAGGAGAAGTAAAATAGTACAGGAGAGAAAAGAGCTTAAGGCATCATGGTCTCTCGTAGGACTTAAAAGATCAAGGAATATGGCATTCATATAAGGTAGAAACAATGCTAACTAAACAAAACCTGAAGCCATAGACACAGTTACCTAGGGTCATTTCAAAGGACTGCTGCAGCCATGGCTTGTCTCAGATGAACTTTTTTTTTTCTGCGGAGGGTAGTATTTTCAGGCCATCCATTGTGACAAGCTAGATTATTGAAAGCATATGCTTGAGTACTGCAGATATCTCTGTAAGTATCACTCCACCAAAGGTGCAGAGCAGTTATACGTAGCACCTTGCAAATTGGTAGCCGCAGCCACATTTGTCCTTGGTCTTGATGTAGCAGGTAGCAAAACCATATTTGTGAAAACAATTCTTCCACCCAGACTTTGATTTATAAATACCATAATTTTCAATTTATCAGCTTGAAGTCAGCCTTAGATGTTAATAGGACAGCTTCATACTTGTTTTGCATTCAGGCGCTGTATGGATTGATTTCTGAGTGTCATGGTTTTGGCTGGGAGAGAGTTAAATTCTCTCTGTAGAGGTTCACACAATGCTGTGTTTTGGATTTTTTGATGTAGATAATGGTGATGTTTTCAGTTGCTGCAGAGCAGTGTTTATACAGAGCCAAGGACTTTCCAGCTCCTTGTATTGCCCTGCCAGCAAGGAGGCTGGGGATGCACAAGAAGCTGGGAGGGGACAGGACCAGGACAGTTGACCCAAACTGGCCAAAGGGATATTCCATACCATATGACGTCATGCTGAACAATAAAACTGGGGGGACTGGCCTGGGGAAAGCGGGGGCCACTGCTCGGGAACAGGCTGGGCATCGGTCAGCGGGTGGTGAGCAATTGCATTGTGCATTGCATTGTGCACACTTGCTTTGTATATTCTTTTACTATTATCATTATTATTATTTTCCCTTTCTTTTCTGTCCTATTAAACTGTCTTTATTTCAACCCACGAGCTTTTTCCTTTTTCACGATTCTCTCCCTCATGTTACTGGGTTGGGGGGTGGGGGGAGAGTGAGCGAATGGCTGTGTGGTGCTCAGTTGCCTGCCGGGTTAAACCACAACACTGAGTCATTGCTATTTGTCTGCAATGAAAGGTGTATAGATAATTTAGAAAAAGAGATAAAATCTTGAACATTGTATTTTAATACAGATGTTAAAGATGCAATCTTAATTGTAGCATTGCATTTAGATACCCAAGTGGTAGCACAGTTGGAATGAATCACACAAACATGAATGAGACACAGACAAAAATGTCACATGAGAGGGGAAAATGTAGGCTTGGAGACTACAACAGGTGGCTACCCAGAGGGGAAATAAGGCAGCAGAGAGATTTATACGGCACTGTCTTAACAGAGCTTGATATGTTGTAGTGAAGCATGGATATTTCTGTTCTATGTACAAGGTTTCCCTTTCAATTTAATTTGAATGAGGTATATTTTTATTTAGTTTTTCAAGTTGATTTTGTAGTGATAGTAGCTGGAATGCCTATGCCAGGATTTATCTGCGCACGTCGCTATTTGAAAATTGACTATATTGAGTACTGACTCTAGCTTTTGACAGGAACAGTTTTGGGGCTCTACCAGGCTGAGCTTTGTGAGAGTTTGTGTCTTCTAGTGTACCAGCTGTGTAGGAAAGAGGTATCCTTTAACTGTCATACCTTGAAATATACAGAGCAAACCTGATGATCAGATCTGTGTGACAAATCCTTCCAGTTAAATGTGAATTTATGCTGTGTGCTGAGACCTTCAGATAAATAGGATTGTACTGTAAATAAATAAGAGACTGCTGTCATTGAATAGTCTGAGCTACTTATCTTGCTAAAAGCCATCAGTCCCATGTTGAATTCACTTCAGGAATACACTCTTCTCATCTTGGCTTTTATTTTCCCATAGGGCCACCTTTTATTTTACGTTCTTATTACAAGAACTGTAAGCTGGCAATGTGTCACAAGTGAATGAAAACTGATGTGGTCAGAATGAGAATGAACTGGGTGCCTCAATTAAAGTTTGATTTTAATAGCCCTCTTCTGGTTACTTTCTCAAAAGCACTATGTTAGCATTGTGCAAACTGGCAGAGTCTATCAAAAAGCAGATTATTCATCTCTTCATGTACATCACTGGGGCACAATAAAGATATATAATATGGCAGAGATGATCAAATGTTTCTGGAATCTGTAGGTGTGCATGTTCATGGAGAATATTGAAATTCAGTCTTTTCATAAAATCAGCTCAACCAATTCAAAAACGTTCAGATTGCTAATTTACACCTTTCATGAGAGAGCAGCTAGGGCTGTAACTTGAGTACAAATAATGGACTTCTTATCACCAGCTAAAGGATACAGATTTCTATTTACAAGAAAATGTACACGTTTTCATTCATTCATTTTCCCATAGTTTCTCCAAGTTTTATTAAATTCTCAGCCTAAAAAAAAAAAAAAAGAAAGAAAGAAAGAAAGAAAGAAAGAAAGAAAGAAAGAAAGAAAGAAAGAAAGAAAGAAAGAAAAAGACATTATTTTCAGAACATATGAAAGCATAAGGTAAAGAGAATTGACCTTTTAAGTTCAGAAGCTGAGGAAGGGTTCATTTTATTTTATTTATTTATTTATTTATTTATTGTTACATACTGTCTGTGTAAGTTTAAAGCCAAGCATTTACAGGCAGATTTTCAAAATGGTGTAGGCAGCTCCTTTACAAATGAAAACTAAAATTCTTTGCTGCTGTCTCATATATGAATATATAAAATTTTAAACTATTAATGTTTTCTATACTTCCTTTTCTATTGTGATGATATTAAGGTCATAATGATTGGGAAGTGAGCTGATTTTATAATATTAGAAGACATAACAGTAGATAAATAAAAGACAATAATAAACTTGTGTCTATTTCACTGCAAATCATACTTTCTTTTTAACACAAAACCACATGCGACTGAAAATAGACACGGTCCCCACATTTTCATTTAAAAAAAAATATTAGCAATTCCCCCATAACCACCAGCACGTCTAATCCTTAGATATCTCTTACCTTTGGTACTTTTAGACTTTTTCACAATATGCATGTAAAATAACATTATTACTGCTTATCATAATTTGAAATATAAAATACAAAATAAAACTTTAACTCTGCCTTTATACTACAGCCTTCAGACATTTCAGCTTCTGAAACAACCACAATGTCAAAATGTTAGTGATGTAGGGTTTAAAATATTCAAAGCAAATGAATCTGTTTTTTAAAACAAGCTTATTTTAACCATCAAATAAAGTGATGTTTCCTGATAATCCATTTAGAAATGTGTTATCTACCCCACAGCTACTCAGTCACTGAGCTGTTTCTGATGATAAATCCAGTCAGAATTTTGTTATGTTTGTTCTGCATACATTAAAAATCTTTGTTTCTTACTAATTCAGAAAATGATGTTCTCTGCTGGAAATATTTGAGTAGGAGTCCTAGCAGTTTGATTTGAAATGGATTTTCCATATGCAACATTTAACCTAATAAGTTTTTGTTTGTTTTTAATTTTAAAAAATAAATGATTATAATTCAAATAACAGCACACATTTTTCATGTCAACCATTTGTCATTCAATAGACAGATCTACCATAAAAGTATTAGATTTCTTGATAAAGCTTGGTGTAAAAACACAGATTTCACACAGAAGTGTTGTCTATACTATCAATGTAAGTGAGAATGCACCAACAATCAAGCTGTGTACTCTCATTTAAAAAGGTGACAGGAAGTGTATTACTGTAACTACTAAATCAGCAAAACTATCAAAAGAAAAGGGATTTGATATCTAGACCACTCTCCTACTCAACAAAAATGTGTAAAATGTGTTGTATATACAAGCTGATTTTTTTCTGCACTCAGACTACCGTGAAAAAATGTTTAAGGATGAATCTAGTATTATGACTACCAATAATACAGTAAGCTAAAAAAAAAAGCCAGAAGTAGGAAAAGATACTTTAGTAAAAGTATGGAAGAATATAAATGTGAGTAAAATTGTTTTCTAATCTGCACACAAAAATGACATCCACAGGAAAATTAATGTTATTTTTACTTTTTAAAAATTATATTTAAAATGTTATATTTTAAATTTGATCAGAAAATCTTTGATGACGTTTTTTCCATTTACATGAAAATAAAAATGCTTTCTGGAATCATGAGAATTTTGTGCAAGAAGTCATTTAGAAAAAGCAGACATTCATCCTATGACGGCATTAAGAGAATGAAACATTTTAGCATTGGTTTTGAAATGATTCTTAGGTTCAATGTTGTATAATCTTTTGAATCTGTTGAAACAGAATGTTTTGATCCCAAAACAATCTTTGAATGCCACTTTTGTAATATAACTGGAGTTTTGGAATAAAAAAAATCAAAACCTTTTAGAAAAGAAATGTGTACTGAGCTCTGTTTTAGTTAGCTGTACATTCTGTGCCTTCCTAAATGCTTACACGGTTTTGTTGTATATGCCCTTTCCAATATTCTGAAGTTAGATTTTGTTGAACGTTTGTGGGACTGAGGTAAGAGGTACCGAGATAACATGGCACTGCCCCTCACCTCCACAGAGAAGCTGTGGTACTGCATCTTGTATTTTCCGTGTCCTGCAAACCCCCTTAGACATGGACAGAGCTTCTCTGTACCAAAACCTGTTCATACCTACTTGTGCAGTACTATCATTAAAGGTAAACTCCCATTTGATCTTCACCCGCTGCTGTTTTCAACATTCCTCAAACCCTTACAGAGTGGCTTAGTTCATTCATGCCCATTTGGCAGTTAACAGAGAATATAGATTGTTTTTCCTTATTGCACTACAGATCAGCTTGAAATAAGCTTATAACTGTTCTTAGCACCACCTGTGAGCTTAGTGAGAGAGTATCCAGAAGATAATACACTTCATAGAACTACTGACTCTAGCTTGCTACAGTCAAAATCTCTCTGATATTTAAACTGGTGTCATTTTTGCCCAGGAAATAACATATGTAAGATGTTAAAAGTTCATTTTAAAGTACTGTTGATACAGTTCACTGGAATTTGCTTTAATAGTTTTTGCAGTCCCTGTGTGAAAAAGCAGATCATTTGCTTTAGCAGATTATTATTATTATTATTATTATTATTCCAATACAAAGCTGTGGAAGGGATTGAGTTTATGGACAAAGCAAAAAGTAAAGTAATTTCATCAACTATGCTAATTTAGATTTCCTTAGGAAAAAAAAAATTCCCAAGTATGGTTTATCACATTTTCAATTACAATTAATCTATTTTTGAAATTCTAATTAAATGCCTGAGTGACAAAAATATTGGGTTTGTAATTTTCTTTTTTTTTTTTAAGAGGAAGAGTGTTTATTTTGTATGCTGCAAGAAGCATATGTTTTATGCTTTCCAGATCTGAAGTTACTTAGTAGATTGTATCTCAGAATTACATTCCTGATACTGGGCTTGAAATGTGGTTTCTATTACTTTCACTTGATAACATAATGATTTTAATATAAAGTTTTGCTTTTAGGGTCTTTTACTGGGAGAGAGGAAAAGGAGTAGGAAAGACATTCTACTTGGTCATTTTAGATTAATGTATTTCACTCACATCGCATCAAAAATATGTAACTTCCTACTATTCAAATTTGAGTTTCGCCTTCTGAACTTCTATGGGCTTACTGAAAATTGCTAACCATGAGTGATCCTTTAAGAGATAATCTCCCATTCCAGAAAACCATGCACCAGGATGTGAGGCATGCAAAATACTTGCCTCAGAGGGAAAGGCACTGGAAAATTGCCTCAGTACTTATGTTCTGTGATGGTACTGTTAATAATGTCACTTTTGATGAAATCAAATGTGCTTCTTTAACCCCAATCTCCTGCTAAGGAACACTTTTGGCAGAGGCATTAGATGTATAGAGGATTATTACACACCGTAATCAGAACTTTGGTCATTTCCACTCTGACACAAAGGGACTGCAAGGAGAAAGGACATTCTTATTCATACTTACTGTTCTTTTGTATTTAAGTTCTGAAGAGAGATTTCTGTAAGAAAAGACAAAAAGAAAAAAAGCAAAATAAGGATTAGAGGGCAAATAGGCCTGATCCATCCTTAAGTCAGGCTAAAAGTTCAACTGTTTGATCTTGTGAACACATATCCTTAGGTATTTTGTCAGATGCAGTAATCTCAGCAATTGGAGTGAGACAAAATACTGACTCATAATTCTATAATAAAATATTTTCTACTCTTGAGAACTGCAGAAACTGTAAAATAAGAACATTCATTTAAAACTGTCTTGCCAATGTGTCTAGCAAATAAAAAAATCTATGGTAATTATTGAATCACTGGAGGAGACTTAAAACAGTCATGCCTTCTTGTCAGACAGATAATTCAGTGATCATGACTTCCTTGTATTGCCATTGATTCCAGAAGTTTAAAAATCTCATTGGCATGTTCAAATTAATACATTCTGTTCTTGTCATCAGTCTGCTGCTGAGCCAAAATAGTCACTTCACCTCACGGAATTTCCATGCTACATTTTTCTCTGTTTAGATTTAAGATTGAGAGTTTCTGAGGCTGGACAGGTGCCCTCCTCATGCCTAGTACTGGACCTGAAGTAAGTATCTCTCAGGTTCTCTGGCACTATTGATAATGAATAATAACAGGGATTGATTTACCGATGTATCGTAGCAATTCCTTGTAGCAAACAAAAACAAAAACAAACAAAAGCCTTTGACCTTCTATGACATCAAAATGCACTATTGTATGTTCTTGTGCCAAGATATATACACGTAATGAAAATACGATCTGTATATTAGGCTTTTAAAAGTTCTCACTAGCAAGCAGAGGGAGATGAATCTTCTCTTTCTTGATGCAATGATATTTGGCAAACTGTTTCTTTGCACAAAAAAAACTTGTCCTCATGGCTGCAAGAAATGTCTTATTTGAGTATAGAGTATATTTCATCTGCATCAAATTATGACCTCCTGTTCTGCAAGTAAGTAGAAACCTTATGAGCAATTTAAAATTACTCCAGAATCTATGACAGTCTGCCTATGTATTCCTGTAGCACAGAGCAGAATGGGTTTCCTTACTAATGGACAGTTCATCTTCTGTCATGGGAACGCACCAAGACATTTTATAGATTTTAGGGACCTGAGCAGCTGAACTCCACCACAACTGCTCTCTCACTCCCCCTCCTCAAAGGAACAGGGGGAGAAAATACTATGGACAACGGCTCAAGGGTTGAGATAGGACAAGAAGGTTGCTCACCAATTACTGTCAAGGGCAAAACAGACTCAACATAGGGAGATTAATGTAATTTATTACTACCACTAGCAGACTGGAGCAGTGAGAAACTAAAAGCAAACTAAAAACACCTTCCCCCCATCCACCCTCTTCTACCTCCTCCCCCCGAGCGGCGCAGGGGAACAGGGAATGGGGGCTGCGGTCAGCCCATATCGCTGCGTCTCCGCCGCTCCTTCATGGTCACTCTGCCCCTGCTCCAGCGTGGGGTCCCTCCCACGGGATGCCGTCCTTCCCAAACGGGTCCTGCATGGGCTTCCCACAGGCTGCAGCTCTCCAAGAGTTGCTCCAATATGGGTCCGTACCACAGGGCCCATCCTTCAGGAGCAAACTGCTCCAGCACGGGTCCCCCACGGGTGGCAGCTCCCACCAGATCACCTGCTCCTGCGTGGGCTCCTCTCCACGGGCTGCAGCTCCGGCCCGGAGCCTGCTCCTGCGGGGGCTCTCCATGGGCTGCAGCCTCCTTCAGGCCA
>VXAL01018068.1:192397-215853 GCA_013399475.1 Chauna torquata | reverse complement strand
TTTTGTCATATATTAAACTAAATATATATTTTTTTCTCCTTGCAAAGTTCTCACTAACTTTAATTGTAGATCTCTTTGAGTCCCCTTGCCTGAAAGTTCTGCACCTGCATGCAAATATGCCACAAAAAACAGTCAACCAAAGAGCCCAGAAAAGATGAAACAATGTGACTGCTATTATAAGCAGTAGTGACAGCAGTCTCAGAGCAATGATGGCAGCTGGATTGGGCCCCATGATGGATTCTGGAGGCAACTGCTAGAAAACATTGCTTCAGGGAAAGAAAAAATTGTACTTCCTCTAATGTTATTGCTGTTTGCCTGAAGGAGAATTCACAAAGGAATTCTTATAACCAAAAGGCATTTTTTTCTTTTACTGATTTTACTTTAAGAACAATGTAAATACTTTTTATTAAAGAAAGAGATTCCCACTGTTTCACATTCCCACATAAATAAAAATATTTATTCTTCTCAGCTCTCAAGAGCTTATTCATTCCTGTAGCCCTAAGTAGTCTTTTGGTCCTAGCACAAGCTCTCTTTGTCTCCCATTTCATCATGATAAAAAACCTTTGGGAATTTTGACAACCTAGTACACTGCTCCATAGCCTACCTAGAGTACTCTTTAGATATAAGAACATTTTGTGTAGTACTTAGACATTCTTTCTTCATACCACTACTGTATCTTAAATTTTCAGTGCCTTAAGTAGCTGATTGATAGTAATTACCTGTATAATACACACTGTGGCTTGGCTATTTTGTCAAATGAGACCTACACCTAAGATATTTCAAGGTGTTTTTTTTAATTTGTTCTGTTCTGTTTTGTTTGTTCATTCTGTTTTAATAACCACTATTGTATATATAACTTTCTCAGGTACCATAGTATATTTTTGCTGTGAAAAGCACAGTATGTAGGAATAATGTAAAGTAGTTAAGAGGAAGTTGTTAGAACCAAAACTAGCTCAGTAATTTATGCCCCTTCTGTCCTTTTTTAAATGGTGTTTCCCTTTATGTGTTTCCCTGCTTTTGCAAAAAAAGAAGGCTGAAAAGGTTACATTCTACCTGGAAGTCTGCAGTGAATATTTCTGGTCTGTCAAGACCTCTCTGAGCTGAAGCAGTAAACAGTGGTACTTGATGTAAAAATAACCATTGTATGTGAATGAATACAATCATTGAGAGTGTAAGTGCAAGTCTAATTTTGTACACCTGGACAAGTACCATTGCACTAAAATGTATAAGTTACATGGTACATGTAACAAAATATTATTAGGCAAGAGAAAAAATTGTTTTTGTTTGTAAATTGGTTTTGTAAATTGTAACCTGTTTTTTCATTTTCTTGAAATGCTTAGACCAGAAACCTTTTATGCTTTTAATCATCCTGGAGCTACTAACACATTTTTTTCCCTACATAAGCAATTCTAGCCAGACATAAACCTGTTATGTTTTGAATTCTAAGCAGGTTTGGAAGAGAGAAACTGTGTTCTGGTCCCAGGTTCTGCTGTGTCCCATTCTAACTTTTATTTCTTGCAAGAGGAGAGAAGAGAATTGAGAAGACTATTTCTGTTTTAGTGGAGTTTTCTTTACTTTTTAACTTTGAAAAAAAGATAGTTGTTTTCCAGAGCAATAGTGTTTTTCGTTAAAGAAACTGAATAGGAAAAAGATTTTAGCCTACTAGACGATAACTTGTGTCATGAGTATAATTAGCTTTCCTTAAATGTGAGAAATGTTTGGATTTGTGGCTAGCTAAAATGTTACAGAAGAGTTCAATGGAGCTATGATTTACAGGAGCAGAATATCAAGTCCTCAGAGTTCAACATCTCTTTATTGCACTCACTGTCCTTATGGAAGGGATGCCTTCTGAAATCCAGCATGATTCCCAGGACTAATCTCCTTAAGAAAACCTTGCTAATGTATTTCTGCACTGAAGATATCTCCGGGATAAATGATACAGCCTGGCTCTTGGTTACTAGATATGTGCAAACTGTAATCCACGCAACACAGAAAAGAGCACAAAAACTGATGAAAATAATTCATCTTTACAAATTAAATTATTGTTATTTGGATTCATCAAGAACAAGCCAAATTAATAACTTCTTTTGGGAACATTAGGATGTCTTAAAATTTGGAGAGAACTAGATCTAGGTCTTCAAATTTGTGTGAAATTATTCATCTTGAAGTGTAACTGGTTCTGTAACCATTCTAGAATGAAATGCAATACCTTTGGAAACTGCTTGGACTATCACAGTCACTTGGAGAGCAATTTGGAAAAGGACAGACGTTCTCCATGAGGCTTTCAGAGTCACTTCAATAATCATTACCATTTGTATTAAGAACCAATTATAAGCTTTAACTTGGAATTTTTACTGATGATCCCAAAGAATATCACTCTCCTCTGGTTGTTGTTCATCCTGACGCTGTCCTTGCCCAAATGAAATTGATATTTTATCCAACAGGAGTAAATGTTCCACTTGTGTGAAAGCTGTATGCAATTACTGAATAGGAAGCACATTTTAGTTCTTTACTGCACAGGTCTACCTGAGGACACATATGTGACACTACATAGCAAGATAAAAGCACTTGAACACGTTTTCAGTAGTATAACAATTATGTGCAGACAAGCTGAGGTTTGTAAATGCAGCCAGATGTAAATTTGCATACATCTGAAATAAAAATGTAGGGCATATTTATTGCACTGGTTGAATGTATTCTGGAGACATGACAATGACAAAATCTATAATGCTACTATAGATAACCAACTTTTCTGCCAGTCTTACAGCAGGAAAACAACAACAACAGAAATATACGCACACTCGCACACACGGGGAAAAACAAAACGAAACAAACAAACAAAAAAACCACAAAGGCCCACATCTAGAAATGTTGCAGAGAAGTGATCAGCAAGAAGAAGGTGGGGTTTTTTTGCTGATCTACTTGTCACTGGTAAAGTTACTGCAGGAATAAAGTGCTTGGATCAAGAATCTGCACTTTAACCATTTTTAATAGATTTCTATTCTTATTTGATTTTCGAAACTGCAAATACTCTTACAGTTTCTCCAATGAATTACTTTTACTTATGCACAGATTTCTGATTAGGAACAACCTGACCTTTTTGATAAATTCTACTGAAAATTTTGATAGACTTCAGGCAAAGAGAATAAGCACAGCTGCTCTTTCTAGTACGAAACATATGAGTTTCTTGTCTCTACCAAATGATTCTCCTTTTGACTAGCAATCTGAGATTCTTGTATTTGGGGATGTAAAGCAGGAGTAATAATGGTTCGGACTTACAGGGTATACTATATGTGCTTAATGCTTTGGAAGATCTCGACTGAAGTCAGTGGAAGTAGGGTTGGATTTCAGCCTTGCTTGTTATAACTCAAACTGCTATTTACAAACTAGGGTTGTAAGAATTGTCCTCTACTGGAAATTATATAGAAATATTTGATTAGTCTCACACATTTCCCAGCATATGAATATTTTAATCTTCTTCTAGCAGTGCTGCTTTGAATTTTTGTTTATATGTGTGTGTGCGCGTGTTTTAAGAAGAAAAAATAGATATCTCTATCGAGAACTCAAATACCTGCTAACCACAGATAAACTAAAGATACATTTAGCAAGTGAGCAAATCAGCCTGTCTGTGTCCTGCTGCTCAGCCAATGAAATAATTTGAAACACAACTGGCTTGGTTTGTATTAGATACTGTGTTTTGCTTATCTTTGTCTTTGTGGCAAAGAAGAAGATAAGATTTATTGATTAGAAAATAAAAACAGAGAACATCACTGACAAAAAATTAAACTAGAAAAAGTATTTTCCAACAGGAAACCAAGCACGGAAAACAGTCGTTCTCTGGATAGATGATCAGAAGAAAATGTTTTAGATACACATCAAAAATACATGTTTGAGCTTTTAATATTCTTGCTAGAAACAGATTTTTTCTTGTTTCTTGATGTAAAATCTAAAATTACACAAAGAAAGAAATTCACTGGAATTAAAATTCTATTATCATATGTTAAGTCTAGAGCCAGGCCACGTGTTATCTCTTGTCTGATACTGAGTCATGGACTGATTTTTCTTAAGTACATTGAAGATATTTTCTTTCATATTGAGAGATTAAAGGCTACCGCAAAAGTCAATGTGTTCTTGTTATAACACCTGCTCCTCTTACTTTTATCTTCAGTCTAAAGGAGGAGAAAATGACAAACTGATGTCAGTTGACAATATCCTTTATTTTCTTACCGGATCCTCATCACTTCCATTCCATCTTTGAAGTGATGAAGTCAGACATAGAAATATCAGCAATATATTTTGAAACTCAACTTTCTCTTATTTTAGAGTCTACCTAGAACACACAAGCTGTATTATTCTTAGCAATTACAATTTTTACCCCCAGCTACATGCACTTATTTATCCCATTACAGATGATAGAGATAAATGAGCATGGGGACAGAATTTGCCCTCAGTGCTCAAATGTTTTATGTTTCTACTTTCTTTTGTTTTCTTTTCCATTGCCCTATATATTGTGTTCATTTCATCCTTGAGTCTTTGCAGAGTACAAATGAGGCATAACACATTAACATATCTGATCAGTAGTGTTAAATATATGCTCATGTATAAATGAGTATGTAGGAAGAAATCTAAAGGAGAATCAGTCCTCTTGTCTTTGTGAAACTTTAATTCAAGCTAAAAGTTTATTGCAGTGAGCCAGAAAGATGAGAAATCAATAAGAACAAAATGCTAACTCCAACAAGAACATTGGGGATTCAGCAAAAACATGAGGTTTTGCTGGTTTCTTATGAAGGATCAGCCAGCCCCATCATGGCATTATCCTCCCTGACACTTCTATGATATTGATTTTATTTATTTATTTATTTAGTTAGTTATTTTATTGGAAGAGAGACAATACATCTATGGTACTGTGAAAGCAAAAGAACTTTAAAACACTCTGCTGAAACTAACAGAAGTGATGCTGTATCAGAAAATTCTCCACTTTCTCCATCTGTTCTGAAACAATGAGATTAGCATGAATTATAATTTTCTGAAACAAGGTTGGTAATCTATATGCAGAATTCTGGTTCACCCATCAATGCAGTCCATTTGAAAAGCCTAATTAGAAGCTTTGTTGTTTTTGGTCTTAGTCTCTCTCCTCCTGTCCAGATAATGTGTTATATTTTGTGGGGAGAAAGAAAAAAGAAAGCATTGAAGATAGTGTACTGTAAAACACTAAATCGTCAATGTAAAGACTCTAAAATCAGGAGGAATACTAGTCAAAATACTTTAAAAACCTGCTAGCAACCTGCTAGCTTTTGGCTTATAGTAAATATAACTTACTCCTGAAGTGCTGCTTCGGCCTACAGTGGGTATTTGGTTGATTTCAGCACAGTTCACCTTTCAGTAAAATATTTCTTTGCCACACAGTAGGCCAACCCAGTGACAGAACAGATCTGGAAAAAAACAAAATATCTAAATTCCTTGTTAGGCAGGTTTGTACATCCACCTCAAAATCAGAGAAGAGAGTTAGGGCTGATGGAATAACCCGTAAAACTTTCTCATACTAGAATATTCAATCTCTTCTGCTAGCTGATAAATAAATAAACAAATAAATAGATAAATTCCTCTACCAGTGGGAGTTTATTTTATAGCCTTGCATATAGTAAATCAGAGTTTAGCAGCCTCTAGACTTGGCTAGGTTTTGAAACATCAGCAAGATCTATTAAAAGAAGATAACTGTAAAAGAAAGTAATTTCATAACAATCAGTGAAATTAGTGACCATTAAATTTACCTTGTTTTCCTTTCCTTACTTCCTCTTTGTCGGCAGGACCCCACTCTTTCCATCTTGGTGCCTCAGGGACACAATCATTCTTAAGCAGAGCCAGTTTAGACACCAGATATTTCATATCAACAGAATTCTATACTCAGTGTTCAGAATGGAACAAATTCAGCTGGAGTTTACTCATGTAGTCTTTTTTATGATAACTCTATGGTATATTAGTTTTTCTGCCCTCAGCTCCCTTTTCTGTCCCTCTCTCATGAAAACTGATATAAAATGTACTCTGCGCTCACCCACATCTTAGAGTCTCCTGCAGAATTCCAGTCTAAATTCACTGTCACCTTCTGATGCAACCCCCATGTTGTCCTTACTTGTGAAAGTGACAGCTGTTCTATTTTGACAGGTGACAATTCACACAGGCTCCCTGTGATTACACCAAAGAAAGAACAAAGGTTTACCAGGCAGAGCAACCAAGGTAGTTGATACTGAGAAGCAGACATTCACCTATGCATGCTGAGGATTTGCATCCCAGCCAGGGTAACGCCAAAGTACGATGCAGTACTGGTAAGAAGTGGAAACATAAAAAGAGAATGATCCTTCAAATTTCCATCTGTATCTGAAGTATCTGCTAAGATATATGATTACTCATGTTCCCTACAACTCCTTGGACAATAATTTCAATGAAATATCTTCTCTCTTCCTTTGAAATCATTCTCCATATTTTCAGATTTAGAATAATTTATTAAGTGACCTGGATATTACGTAGCTTCACAGACGACTCATGGAGGAGGTGCATGGACAGGAGATGTGGATGAATCTGTTATGTTTCAGAGGGTCAATCACTGAGCTACATTGTGGGGTGGATATATCCAGAATACAGTTAAAATTATCACACTGACACATTGGCACAGAAAAGACATGTCATGACTACATGCAGAAACAAAGCTGTATGACAGGAATATCTTCTTTCAAAAACAAAAAACATTATACAACTCAGTGGATTTGGAAATGATGTTCACCTCAATTGTATACAGGAATAACATTGCATCATATCACGTCTCTGTCATAGGACCTGCTTTGAAGAACTATTTGAAAAGAAAAGCCAGAAAACCCCAGCCCAAATTCAAGGTATTCATGTTCATCCGAAGGACAGAACTTTCTGTTTCATTATCAAACTTACTTTTCTATCTTTTAGTGAATTTCACAGTTTTTCTGGTTTCCTCTCTCCTGGTTAAAAGCACAAAATATGCAGCTGCTTTCCACATTGCTGAATTGCATATACAATACAATGTTTGATGGCAATGGGGGTGACATGAGTGAGGTGCTTTGACATTTTTATGCAGGCATATATATACGCAAATTCTACGTTTAACTTGGTTCTCCATAGTTTTTTAAGAGTTATATGCTTTATCCACTTGTTAAAGTGGATAAAGCATTAAAAATGACAAAGTTTTTTGGATTTTTTTTTTTCAGCTAAGTGTCTGTAGAAATGGTAGTGATTATTTTTTTAAGAGATAAAGAATATGAAATCAGTATTTTTGACAAATTTTCCATGTAGACTTTTTTTTTTTTAAATCACAGTTTTGAGTATTACAGTTTCAAATGAAAAGGTACACTTTTCTGTTGGAATAGCTTCATCTGTTTTCTAATAAAATATATGAAGCTCTTAATGAAAACTGAATGTTTTCAAATTAAAAAAGCAAGAATTATAACAATGCCAATTGTCTTAATACCTCTTATGAAAATATTTGATTTGTGATAATTTTTAGATAAATCTTGGAATCTATACTTGAAGCAATAACATACTTAAAGTATTGAAATCTTTTTCTGAGAAAGAGATTAGCTATCAGTGCCAGACTTCTCCAAAATGTGGTAATAAATTACACTGCTTCCCAAAACCAGGCACTAAGTGGCTCCCTTGAAAGATAGATAATACACTGCTGATAGGACAAGATAACAGGAACTTTGCTAAAATAAAAAATGTCAGTAAGCAAAAAGTCTTCTATGCTGCAACGTCTTCTCATAATCCTTTATTCACTTTTCCCTTCCCTGCAGTAGGTGAGAACTAGCAGGACCACGTAATCTGTCCTTTGAGCTCATCTGAATTATCTTCTAAAATTCACTGCACTTCAGGGTTTACCTATATTTTGCATCACTGTCTGCATTGCAGGACTAAAAGTCTTTTAAGGAAAGATAGCAACTATACAATTTTGCTCTGAATAAGGAGCAGAGAGGAGCCATGTTAGCCCCAGAGCATTCCAGGGAATTACCTGTGATTCAGAAAAGCTGAAGTCTGCTTTTCCTTCTTGTGGTCTAGTAGGGAATAATTTTCACCAACTTATTTATCAGAAGAAGATTTTTTCTTCCCTTTATTGCACTTTAAGTGTGTCAACTGCCACAGTGAGGAAACAAATTTCTATCCTGTTAGTCCTTGCTGACTGGGCTTCACCAGCCTTTTTTTTTTCTTTTTCTTTTTTTCTTTTTCTTTTTCTTTTTCTTTTTCTTTTTCTTTTTCTTTTTCTTTTTCTTTTTCTTTTTCTTTTTCTTTTTCTTTTTCTTTTTCTTTTTCTTTTTCTTTTTCTTTTTCTTTTTCTTTTTCTTTTTCTTTTTCTTTTTCTTTTTTTCTTCTCTTTTTCCATTTTATACTTCTTTTTGGATAACTGCTAATTTATCCATGTAAAGCATGAGAGTCCTAGTGAATTAACACATTCTTGAATATGCAGAGATGTCAAGCAGCAGAAACAATAACCCTTTCTCAGATCTTATATAACTTCTTTCTTAATTACTCTATCTTCATTTTATGGTTCCTCATAAAGTCCATGTGATTGAAAGCAAAAATACAATGTACAAATCAGTGAGCCCTGGATATCTGTGCTCAGCATTACCATTGGTCCTTCAGCAGTGTATTTATCGCTACTTCTTCCACATAGGCATTGCAGGTACAGGAATGCATGGGAAATTATTCAACTTTAAACTGTAGCAGAATGAAGCAGCCCCATTCTCTTGTAAAAATTGTTGCTATATCTTGGCATCCTTTTCCAGAAGTGTTTTTTATTTATTTATTTATTTATTTATTTATTCATTCTAGTGGTGGTCAGATGGAAAATGTTCACACACTTTTCTTGGGCCAAACTCCGGAATCCAAATCTGTATCCTGACAGCTCCCCTCTGGTCTCCATATAGCTTACCTTCCCAGCTGCACTGAGGGGTAGTGCTTTGGCATAAGAATTGGGAAACGACGGGTCATAGCGTGCTGAAGGATGCTGACATCTCAGGCTGCAAGAGTCCAGAAGCCAGTTTGCCCACTTCTTGAGTGACCTGTTGTCAGAGGAAAGTCGGCATGGGTTTTACCAAAGTGGTATCTCTCTAAGAAGAAGACAACCCTGCACCTGTAGATAGTAATGTCTGAAATTATGTATTTTTTCCCTAAGAACCCAATGGAGAGAGGGGCAAAGTGTTATTTTTACATAGGCTGCTTTCCCTCTAGAGAGGGTAAGTGATAGAGCTTGTGCTGGTTCTATGGGCAACTTAAGTGCTAGCTTTAAGGGATTGTTTTCTCCCTTGCAGGGTGAGAAACATAAAACTAGTGCCTGAATTTGGTCTCTAAACTCAGTAACTGGAGTAACTCGACGTATTTGTGAACCATTTGGCTGCAATAGGAATGCAAAATCAGACCAAGGTTCTTCTGCAGGCCTGCTGAGCCCATTGACGGGTCAGGCAGGACTCTGCTCCTGGAGCACAGACTCCTCAGGGCAGCATCTAAAACAGGAGTCCCAAATCCCAGGGTTTTGTGTACTATTAATAGTATGTCAATTACACACAATTAATAATAGTCTCAGAATATTTTTTTCAGTAATTTTCTTTTAATTCCTTAATTTAATGATATGACAAAAGACTTAAAAGACTTTGGGACAGCTTTATTTGCACACTAAAATGTTCTCCTCACTGAGGTTATCTGGCTCAGTGTTCTCAGCAATATTCATATATGCTGCATGAATGATTTTACTGGAATCAGTGCTTTTCAGTAATTATTATTTGTGATTATTTGAGAATTAACAATGCCTATAATGTTTATGAAGATTTTTAGATAATTTGCAGGGCAGTTAAATCAGAGATCACTAACACTGGCAGAAAAACTAATTTAGCCAAATCAACTTATACCAAGATGTTTGTTATTGCAGAAGGCAAGACTTCCATAAACCTTCTTTTAATGTAAGAGTAGTAATTATTACTTGCTAGTTGTATCAGCACCTAGTGCTTTTTATTTTTATTTTTTCCTCTTAAAATTTTCTTTTTTTTTAATCTTACTCGTCAGATATATTTGCAAAGTAACATGGCAGCTAAAGGACCATTTCAACCTTGAGCTGCATAAAGCAGGGATATTTATGCCTCTCATGGAACAGGAAGATATAAGACTCTATGTATATAGTCAGACTGAACCTGGAATATTGATCTTAGAGCTTTGGGCACCTCATTTCCTGAAAAATGTAGACAAACTGGATGGAGTTCAGAGCATAGCAAAGGATAATAATCATGAAGATGGAGGAATTGCTATGTAATGAAAGATTAAAAGAGACAGCACTCAGCTGTAACAAACAATAAGAAAACTTCAGAACATAAATGCTCCAAACCTTATATGCTATATATATAACAAGGATAACATTTGCAGCATTTTCTATTTAGTACACTAAAGGCCAAACACCTTTTTTTTTTTTATTGTGGTCGTGGTGGTGGTTTTTTTTTTTCCTGCCGACTGGAAGTTAGCATGTTGTTCAGGAACTACAGTGGGCATCAGAGTAAACACCAACAGGAGAAAAAAGGTTTCTTTCCTCCATCCTTCCATGTTAGTTAACCTGCAAGGAACTATTACAGTGATTCAGTATCTCATTCCCCAGATGACCTAGAACTTCATGTAAGCTCCATTTGTGCAAGCTATGATACGCACGTAGGCACAGCATTAACATTTCGCTTAGTAATTTAGTATCCCAGTGCTCAGTAACCTTTTAGAGCTTGTACATGGAAAAAGGACATCATGCTGGCTTCTTAAACAAACACTCTGCTTCTGACCTAACATCAAGTTTAAATCAACCTGGAAGTTAAATCTTGAGTTAAGCCTAGCAAAGATCCACACTTGTACACAACAGCTGCAGAAAGAGAGGTGAAGGCTTAAATTTTCTTTCTTCTTTTGAAGGGACTATTCCTACTTTGGTACCTTTGCAGCCAATGGGATAGGCTATGAACACATTCAGACTTCTCAGGCAGGACAGTTTCTTGGGAATTCGGCAAGGTGTGAATTTCAAGCAAAATATGTCCAAAATGAATTCCATCTAAATACATTTTTATTCTTTACTACATGTGTTTTTCCCCAATCTGTTTAAACTTATTTCCACTCTCTTCTGATATACAAGATAAATGGGAAAATTGCATTGAGTGTCCACACCTTAACTCATTCCAGTATGGACCTTATGTAAATATGCCCTTAGTGTATGGGAAAGGATTGTCTGCTTAAAAGCTTTGAGTTTAAGTTTGAACTCATTGTTATTTCCAGGTCTTGATCTGAGTATCTGACAGGACTGGAGGCCATAACTGATGCAGGTCCCTCATCTGCAGATTTATGCTGTGTGGCATAAATCAGAGTAGTTCATTGAATTTCATGAAACGGCACTGATTTTGCATTGGCTGAGGATTTGATTTTTGCTGTACTTGAGTAATCATAATGACAAATGTGTTGGGGAAGTGACTCATGAGAATTATCCAGTGGGAAAGAAGATGGTCACTGCACCTTTAAAGCAGAAATGACACCACAGCTTCTGTGATGCAGAGAAGCAGGTAAGGGAGACTCAAATGAGAGAGTAAATCACATCCAAAACTGCATACTGAATGCACAGTTGCAGTGGTGAAGGGGAAATTACGTGTCAAAGTCAGTGTCCTGTGCTCTGTGCTGTAGCTAAATTGTGGCTTTAAATACAGATATCTATATTTAAATCTGTGCTGTCAAAGCACTAGCTGAAGGTGGGTAATTGAAACAAAAAACTCAGATTGTTGTTTGTAGGTTTGTTTGTTTCTTAAGGGCTGGATTGGAAAAAAAAAATGGTGTGAAGGAAATAGAGCATTAAAATTGTAGATGTCCACTGGGGACACTATTACTTGGCAGTTGATATGTTGCTCATCTCCTGGAAATAATTATGTGTTCAGGCACCCTCAGTTAAATTGGCACATTAAGATTTCTGACTTAGTGTCATAACTGTAAAGCAGAAATCCTGCAAATAGGTGGCAGATCTGCTTTTTGGGCTCTGCCAAAAACAAAATCTCAACAAGTACAACCCAGGGACCAGATCCGTTTTCAGTGCCACTTAGCACAGCTCTTCCACAGTCAGCAGGACCATGCTGGTTTACATGTGTGGAAGACCTGGCCCAGAAGAGCTACGTTCTCACCACGTAGGTCAAATGTAATACTGCATGTGTTCAAAGACACAGGAGGACATTGGCTGATGTGCTCAAGTGTGAATGTGTGGTGCGCTCCATCTGGGGCCTTCTCAGATGTCTTGTTCCTTTCAGCGGCTCTTGGAGAAGAGATGGCATGGAATAGGACAGCTCAAACAGAGGCCTCTGGGGCAGGCTGAGAAGCTGTCTCACTGATGTGTATCTGGCATTCTGTCAGAGACGGAGTTAATCATATCAAACATGCAAGAAGGGAGACTATACAGAAGAAAGGCCCTTTGATTGAGGGAGTGGGAAACAGCAAAGCTGTGTCATTACTTATTCTTTCTTTAGCTGCTGCATTTAGAGCAGGGCAAGATGGATGGGTGCATCTTATAGATGCATGGCTTCAGGGGGAAGAGCTCTTTTTTGTCCCAAAACAAGAGGGTATGGAAGAAAGACTCTGCAGACTAGGAGATCTTTGGGCCCCGAGGCAGGTTCTACCAAGTCCCAGTATCAACAGCCTGCTGCCTCCTCGTCCTCTGGCCTCCACATGGACATGAAGGGAGGCCTTCCTCCCAGAAGCTTTCATTGCAGGGTAGGATTGTAGGACTGGGACTCCAGGCTAGGAGATGAAAATCATGTATCTATGTCCAAGGTATTTTGTATCAGCCAGCCTTATTTTTGTGCTGTCAGCCAAGGAGAAGCATCTCTGAGTAAGAGGCAGAAGTAGTGAAGAACCAAGCAGGTAGGGGCAGGAGGTAGGAAAAAATTAGCTCCACTGTAGAAAATCCTGGTAAGGCTTTAGCTGGAATGTTACATGAGTTTTTAATCATTCATATGAACGAAAGAAGTTTTTGAGAAGAAAAAAGAGTCAAGAAGGTCTATGATAAGATAAAATAAGAAAAAAGGATCTATCTCATCCTGGGCAACTGAAAGACTTAGTCTTCTTTAGCTTGAAAGCTGAGAGGAGATATATTTTCTTGTTGTAAGTGCATCAGTGGAAAAAACATCAAGGAAAGAGAAGGGCTAAGAATCTGTAAATTGGCTGGGAATTTAAACCTAGACAACAAAGCAGTAAGGTGCTTGCTTTGGGAATAATAGAGACAAAGAAACCTTGCCTTGTCAGAAATGAGGGCCAATAACTGTACAGTGTGATGCCCATTATATTAGAGCTCTAGTCTTGAAAACACAGGAGGCTGTGTGGCTTCCAGTTCATTGTTACTTCGGAAAGGATCACTGAGAAAAAGTGAGAGGAAACAGATGCATCTCGTAGAAAGCTATATAATTTTCTACAAGACACCGAATAACATGAAACCTTAAAAAATCACCAGAGCTGGACCAACCATTGCCCCTCCAGCCTTACAAAAGTTACATGTACCGTAAAAGTTTTACCTATATGAAGAGCACAGAATCAGGTCTGTCTTATTCTGTAATGGATTTTTATTTTTATTTTATGTTTCAATTGTTTGATTGTTTCTTTGGTTATGCAAGTGGTTGCTGATCACAGGGCTGGTTATGCGAAAGATTAACATATCAAGCCATCTGTGCTACAGTGCAAGTTTCTGAGTAGAATTGAAAACCAAGCACACCAGAGCTTAAGAATCACAGAATACTTCTTCCCTGGTGTCTAAATTTGCAGCAATAATTTGGATTGAGGAATTATGCTCTGATCTGAAGATGCTACATTCATTCCAAGACTTTACAACTTGCAAAATATAGCATCACAATGGACAGGAGACATTTGTCTTCTTATTAAATAATGTAAGGAGTATAACTGATGAAAGATGAAAAAAGGACAGTCAGTTGGGCTTCAGTTGTTTACCAGTGGCCTCAGAGCCTCAGGTTTTAAATGAATAATTTTTTTCTAACACCTCTTTGAGCACTGAGGGTCAGGTGCAGTGTTGGTGCAATTCAGAGCAACTCTATTGAGGCATGCTAGTTTACAATGACAGGGCATATGTCTCACAATATTTCAGCATTCAGGGCAGGCAGCTCATGTTCACGAGTTAAGGAATTTCTGTATAAAAATTCCACTAGTGCCTGCTCATTGTACAAATCCTGCTAATGCCTCTCTATCCACCTGTGTATTTCTGATGAAGGCTTGACTATGCTGGCAGAATAGCATGTAGCTGTTTCATGTCCTCAAAGTGGGCCAAGTCCTCTGGTCTTTACAGCTTTCAGTTCAATAAAGACTGTATCTCAGCAAACAGAAGGATTCAAACTGATTTGAATACATTTATTTTCTCTCTGATTTCCTTCCATTTGCTCACCATGATCATTACAACAGGATCTCAGACTAGGCATCATCACATACCGTACACAAACATTTTAAAGTCCTCTCACTTTGCTGTGTGTCTTGTAAATTTAAAGATCACCGTTTTCCTCATTTTAGTAAAGAAAGACATTCTGTGCTTTATTCCTTCTTTCTTTTATATACTTCCTCAATGTCACTCTTGCTGTTCTCTTCATCACTTCAAGGTCCTTTACTTCCACTGACAAACCTTCAATCAGATATTCATTCATATTCAGGACATTGTAATTTCATTATTCGCAGGAGATGCAGAATCTCTTTTTTGTTCTGTTGATGACCTGGATGCTACATTTCCATTGTCCCCTTCATTCTGCCTCTGTAATGGTCCTGACTTACACCAGTGTATTTGTCAGCAGTTTGCTATCATATGCTTAAGTGGTCACTCTCATAAAAGTCTTTTGTCAATCCCTGAATTTCTAAGAAGTTCCACCAGGGAGGGGAGGATTTTAAGCATTAGAAAGAGAGGAAAGGGTGCAGCTGTCTTTCTCAAGCATTCTACAGATTCTGTAGGGAGACAGCTGTCCATCTGCAGGACAAACATCAAAGATCCACTTTCCCTGACAAAAGGTTAACTCATGGCCATGTTGCCATTGGTGCCCCTTATCTTAGGTGTTGCAATGGTAACCTGCAACTATTTCCCTTTCTCTGCTTGCCACAGAAACACGCATGCACTTTTGCAGAGATGGGACTCAGTTATCACTGGAGGATGAGGGAGGATATCTTCTCATAGGCTTTATCTGGGTTGCCAGAAGTATGGTATTGTAGGGGGAAGTAAAACTGACCTCATTTTACCAATACTCTGTTAGAGCAGTTCCTACAATGTCTTGCTGCAGAGGGAATAATAAGCTTCATACATTAATATAGTTGGAGATATTAAGAGCTCAGCATTTGTCATTTAGAGTGTCACTTGACATTCTAAATACAGGAAGATATTGTGGTTATAGCAAATAGTAGGGTGTTGACTTCAGAATTTTAATGGTGCCTATTATAAAGGAGAAAAAGTATTGAACCATTTTTTCATGCTTAAAACAAGTGGGGTGCCTGATAGTTTCCACATTAGAATCAGCTTTTGGGGAAAAGATCAAGTGAAAAATGCTCATGCTGAAATATACAGAAGTCCAAAATCTTCTACCTCATATTCAGCTGCTATAACTTCTTCTAATGAGAATCTCTGAGGCGTGAGAATATGCCGAGAGACTTCAATCTTGCACTTAAAAAGATAGCTGAACACAGCTCTCTCAGAAAAATTCTGAAATGAATCTTAACTCTCAAACAAGTCAGTTCTTACATTTTTCAGTATAATGTTTGCAATAAATCAAATATTTTCATTTTAAAACCATAATCAGCTAAATCATCAAGGGAATTCGTATATAAAAAAGCCAAAGTATAAAAAATTATCTGTCTCCTAGCTCTTCAGCTTAATATCTTCAATAAGTCAGAAGTCCTCGTACTAATCTAGAAAAGCAGAAAAGGATATATTTCTGTTAGCATTTTGCACAAGAGACATATTTCCATGGGAGTACCTGCAAGGTGACTACCTCCAATAGAGTTTCATGTCTCATTTAGCAAGGCCTTGGAAATAAATTAGGAGAAAGATGTTTTCTGCCACTCCATTTATGTGTATAATGATTTTCGTTGTCCTAGCACAATCTTTGCATTTACCCATATGTAAAATGCTTAAAACACACTGTCAAGCTTTCTGTTTTTGCTGAAGTGAGGTCTAAGCATGAGGCAAGGAATTGCAGGTCAGAAGATGTACATGAAGTAAACTGAAAGAGAAGGATGGCAGATTCTATCTCATATCTACCGTAAATCTCTGACATTTTTGCAGGTCTTCAGATGACATACTTGTCTTGTATCTCTACTGGTGGCCTGGATCAACAGCTGGGTCAACAGCAAGTTACATCTTCTGAGAATCTGCTTACAGCACGTTTAGGATCCTATAACAGAAAAGAAAGAAACTTTCAATAGCTGTCAGGGTCCTTGAAAAAGCTTTTCAATGGGACTGATTGTGCCCTCTTCCCAACTGTTTACAGAGAGCAGTAGCTATTGCAAATGGAATGGGTTACAAATTATGTTGGTCAATTCTATGTTGTTTTGTTAGTCAGTAAACCTATATGATCAGATAGGAACAAGACTCTGTCTAAAATATCAATAAATTTTATTAGGAGAGGGCTGGTGAACACTGCGGATTTGCAAACATTTTGAGTTGAGACCAGAGACTAGAAACAGTTCTGAAACTTGCTATCCAGAGTGTTGAGGAACTTTTCATGGGGACCTGATAGCCTCTCCTCCTATCTATTTGAAAGGCAACTATTCCAGGCACAGGAGAGATTCTGTTTCTACAGCTACATAAAATATGGCAGTTGCAGCCAGTGTTAAATGTTCAGCCAATTTTCAATGTGATATCTTCTCTGAAGTATTATATTGACAGCTGCAGAGTGCTTATAGAAATGACAACATTCAAGAAATCTTGAAGAGGATGATGTGCAAAGTAATCAAAATGTTTGACCTGACATTAGATCTAAAACCAAGATACACAATTTTTTCTTAACTGGCTCTAACCATCTTAAATGTATATGTTTTATTATCAGATACTTGAATTATAAACTCCATGTTAGTGCTAGGTTCCATTTAAATAATCTCTACTTTAGAAGACTTTAAAGGTATATCCATGTTTAAAGAAAGTTGTGTTTGTGTCGAACTTCAGTTTAAACAAATCAGTTAAAGACAAAGACAGAGAGAGAGAGAAGATTTTGTTTTTAAAGGATAGATGGGATTCCTATGTGACAATATCACTTTTTCCTTCCTTTCTCATAAAATCTGATGAAGTGAACTATGAGAGTGAATAGTTAAGAATACCACTGTTCCCCCAGTACCCAAACAAATATAGGGCTTGGGTGGCCTTGTGACTAGTTTGTGTAAGCCAACTGGAAACAAGAAAATTTTCAAGCAAAATGCAAGCTTTTAACAATGGAAGTGGAGACCTCCTCAGCTCAGTCCTTACTTCATACAGGACAAAAGCTGTGGCTAAGAACAGGGAGGAAGGCTTAGGATACATTTAGCTTTAGCTGTCTAGGATGATTGATGTTATTTATCAGACACATAACAAATTGAGTGAAAATACAGTTATGTTAATTTCATGAAGTAAAGCAATTTCACTTAGTTTTTGGACCAAGGGTTGAAAGAATTACTCTGTATAATAGGAATACCTGTAGGTACATCTTCTAACCTGTAGGAGATTCCAAAACTAAATCTTTACTCTAAATCAGACAAAATAGAAACATGAACTTTTGTTTCTGATGTTTAATATAGTGTACAGATGATTCTGCAGGGCTGAAGGCAGAATCTGTCTCAGACTTTTTCACAAAAACAAAAACAAAAACAAATAATAAACCAGTAAGTTCTATGATGTATTGCAGAGAACCTTGTAATCCTCCTCCTCATTTTTTCACTAATTGCTACTGGTTTTCAGCCAATTCCACCTGGGCAAACAGCCCATTGTAATTGAACAACCCTGAATTTTATTTGTAATGCAGCCATCATTTTATTCACATGCCTCTAAGTTCCTCCACATCCATATGCTCCCTCCCCCTTGCCCATAGCTAGCTCACATCTTCAGTCAAAATGAACAAAATACCAATAGCAAATTAATTATTTTCTTTTACTATTATTTACATCAGATGTGAAAAAGCTCCACATTTCATTAAAGAGTATATGTAATTTCATGCTATTCTGCTTGGATACCTTCAACAGGCTTAAAAAGAAGCACAAACAACTATCGGTTTAATAACTGTAATGATTTCAAGTCTACCGAAACAAATACAGATTTGTGATTTTCTAACCAATGTATTTGTTCCATGATGAACAATCCAAAATGAACATCTGATTATAGGGCTCTCTATGTTCATTGTCAATTATGCAGTCCTTGAAATAGTACTACTGTGATAAAATGTACTCCTTTCACTGGAGCTAAAAATGCTGCCTTTGTGCATCTTTGATCCTAATTCAAAATGTGGTGTTCATACTATTTATATTGCTGCTGTAGAAGGACTGGAGCAAAAATGGATGAATTTTGTAGAAGAATATTCACAAAAATGTATTCCTACCAAAAATAAATAAATCAAAAATTCATTTTGACAGTATTAGGAACCTTTTTAATGTGTTCTGTAGAAAAGCTATTTGAAAAAAAAAATTCTGTGGAAAGCAAAGCTGTTCTATATGCTCTCTGATGTAGGATTCCCCATACAAACCGGTTAATGTGTAACTCACATCATAACTTTAGAACATGTACAAACCCATTTCTTCTCAATGATTATCTGTGACTCTATGCTTTAATTTATATAATTCCAACAGGGCTAATCCAATACAGAAAGTTACACAAATGCTTAGGAGTTTTGCAGAATCAGGCCTGAGATCTTAATGCTATGCAGGGTTAAACCAGAGTTCTGGAAGAGTCTTCCTCCCCAGAGAAAAGGAATTTATAACATAAGACATTATCTGACACTTTGAACCACATTGCTTTTATTGAATCAAAGTTCAGATAAATGTGACCAGTGTTTCTTTTCAAACATTGCAGAAGAAAAGCAGAGCTCTGGTAGAATTAACACATCATTACAGATAGCTTAAAAATTATGTGAAAAGTCACACAGAAATGAGGGTATTACACATCCCAGTCTGAGAGTGGGGAACTGTCCTTTAGCGCATGGATTATAGCCTTGAAGAATAATGCAACAGAACACGCAATGGTATTACTAGAAGGCACTTTTTTCCATAGCATCCTGAAAGAACAATAATTAGCGATCAATAAGCACATACCATGCTTTTGAAAAAAAAAAAAAAAGGTTCAAATAAATAAAATGATGCTTAAAATGGTCATCGAAATCCCTGACAAAAAATATAACCCTTTAAATGGTAACAAAGAGATCTCAGCCTTGTATTATTAAATATAGTTTTCTGCCTGCCTTTCTACTACTGGCAGAAGTAGTACCAAACAGTTGCAGAGCAGTAATGTGCACCAAAAAGTTGCTGGCAACATTCAGAAGAGTTTCAGTTTCAAAGTGCATGCATAGTGCAAACTGAACATTGCAGATTCATATAACCCAATTTAAGATACTATAGACAGTGAATATGTACAAAATGATGTAACAATCTATTTTACCTATTGGAAAGAAAAGAAGTGATGAAAAAATTCCACTTTCATTTTGTCTTTTAAAAATGACTAATGCATTGTTCATGTTACTTTAATAATATATTTTTATTTTTATTGGTTTTTATTTCAGGTAACTAAAGAAAGCCCACAAAGCATGTATAAGCAAAAAGCCACATTTCTAATGTGGGAACAGATACAAAATAATGTCTTGTTTAACAGATCTGATCTCTTGTTTGTGTTTGAATACGACTTTTCCATCATGAAGGGCTGAGCAGTTGAGGGAAACTTTGGATCTGTTATTTGTTTTGGCACAGGAACTGGGAAATACATGTAGGGCTAACATTATGCAAGAAGTTCACTGTCTTCTTCATCCTCAGCTTTGCACTCAGAGAACCGAGGTAGAATATCTCACACCTATGGCCCTCAGTCCAGAGTTGAATGAAAGCTTAGCCAAGGCTTTGGAAATACTCATTCCAAGTTTAAACACCTGCAGGGCCAGCGACACTGCACAGGCAGATCATGGTCTCATTGTTTCTTTGACGTTTGGCCTATCTCTGTTCATTTTTTGTACATCTGGAGATCTGCCCACCAGCACAGCTCTGAGGAACATGGATTGCTCCTGCAGAGGCTGTGGAGTGCCTGATATCATTGGGTACAGGCCTTGTGTCTGTCCTGCTCTGAACAAAGTTATACCTTGCAAGAATCTCTTACGACTAGCACTGTCTCAGTGTGCCGCTGTTGGGCTCATTAGAGATGGTCTACATAACAACCACCTAGCCCCAGCATCCTGCTGGGACTAGGGCAGCCAGCAGCAGGAAGAAGGCAGCAGAATAAGAGTTATTCTCCCCAGATAGTCTCCCAATCTCCACAGTTTGCTGCTCAGAGACAGCCTGAGTTAGGGGTAGTGTCTTTGGCTACATCAGTACTTGTTAATAGTTGTTGGGTCTGGATGCCAGCTGGCAGTATTTGTCCATTAAGCTGCACTATCTCCCTCCAGAGCAGGAAGGCAGCTTCCAAGTTGCTTGCTGACAGCACATCATCTCTCTGTCAGTTCCTGCACTATACCCATGTATTTCACAGGGAAATGAGAGTTTTCTTACTCCTAAGCCGTACCAGGGACCAAGCTAACAATTCAACAATGTAGGCTGTCCCATGCTGATACTCAAACCTGATCTCTGTCTCTTCATTTGGTTTATTGCTGAAGACAATTACCAGACCTGGTAATACTGCATTAGTTGATAATTCTGTATTCATACATATAGTAATCCAAATTAAAATTATATAAACCTGAGAGTTGTCGTGAAAAGGCTGTGTAAACATGCATATGTCAATTTGTCGTCTATCATCAACAGACTGATATCTTATGGGAAAATATTGAATTCATACAACGTGATATTTTACAGATAATTATATATACATTAAGCAGATTCAGTTAGATTTTAAAGCATTTTGCTATAACATTTACCATATTTAACACTAACTGAATAGTTACATAATATTTAAAAGATGCCAGCTGCAATGTGAAATCTGTTTAATAATTACATAAATATTATCTACTAATTACTTCAGTTAAGTAAAGCACGCAAAATGTCATTTAATGAATAGTACCATGGATTTAACTTTTTTCTTATAATTTTGGTACCCTCAACAATAAGACTTAGTAAAAGAACTACTTTTCTAATATATGGAACTGTCTTTGTTGTGACAGCTGCCACATTAGTGTAACAGCACAAGAATGAACTTAAACATGTTCAAATATTTGAATAGTTTCAGCAAAATAAATAGGATATCTTTGTGCCTGAAGTTAAATTGATGCCCAAGTGCTTTGCTTGATCTCAGTGTACATTTAAATATTAGTTATACAATTAGAATTATTTACATTGGAAGAAAAACAAGGTTTCAGTGTCTTTTAATTAGCCAAGGAAGGGATGCTTGAGAACAACTTACTGCAGGCAATGATAGATATCTAGAATAGTTTCTTAGCTTCCACCAATCCACAGCCAAGAGAATTCTTTAGCAAGAGAAGATGTCTTTGCAATAAATTGCCATTGATAGTATTTTGTTCCATTGACTTATCTGGTCATTTTTTGAGCCCACTTAAACTTTTACCTTCACTTGATATAAGAAATAAAGGAGGAAAGTGATGCCCATTTTGCATGCTTAAAAATACCAGTCTTGAAGGTATTACCCAAGCTGCAAAAACTTGGGAGTTATACTGTATTAAAAATATTACATAAAATATTCAGAAGATAAAAAGAACAGAATTAGACAGCAGATGCATGAGCTTGTGCCATGTGCTTATGCTGACCCTATTTTTCAACACTAATTTTTGTTGTTGTTGTTGTTGTTTTTTAATATCTCCCTCTAGTTTTCCAACTCTCCTTTCATCCTCCAACCTCACTCTCATTTTCATTTCCATTTTAACACTTGTCCCCATCCTCCATCCTTTCCCACTTTGGATTATTCAGCTTCTTCAAGCTTTTTTTATGGTTGCTGATTTCTACCTCTCCTGCTTCTTTGCAGTCCAAATATTTTCTAGTAGCAGTTAATACACTTACTTGAAATGGAATCAATGCCTTAGTTGTACCTTTAATGTAAATTTTTCACTCCAAATGCCTCAGATAATAGGAAACTAAAGATCTAAAGTCTGAATGCTCCCAATTTCAGTTAATATCAATGATGAATATTTTCATCCCCTTTAGATCCTTTGTAAGTTTAAAGATCCTTTTTAAAGTCAGCATAACAGGGCGTAATACTGAGTTTCACTGTTGCAGATTGACCTATCTGCATCATGAGTTCCATAATATGTGTGACTCATGGTGAAGTCTACAACCATCTGTCAGGTAGGTGACCTGAAAACGCTGAAAAGGAGAAAGGACAGGATTCTTTTGGGCAACCCTTGAAAATTCAGAAATAAAAAAGGGTGCTAAAACTGGATAGTAAGTAATCGTTCACTGTTTCTCAATAAAAGGAATTGAAACACAATGAATAGGGTGTCAAAGAGTTGTTTGTTTGTTTGTTTTTTGGGCCCTACTAATGCCAGAAGTATTAATTTCTATCTCCTCCGTAGTATATTTAATAATAAAAACAAATTAAGCCAGGGAGGCTAACTGCAATCCAGCCTTTGCTAGAATTGTTGGGTGTCCTGACCACTGTCCCATTGCCCTGTTTACTGGGAGATATGGCCACCCACTTGAGCAGGCTTGCTTAGAAGTCACTTTCCCAGAAAACATTTGCAAGATCTGATGAAACTCTAGATAGTCACATTTATTCACGCTGCTATGCAGGCAGGCCAACTGTGCTGTAATTTATCACAAATAAAGAATTACTTGAGGAAGTTACAAATGCATAAAAGAACAGCTGTTGTGTTGCTGAAAGCAATGCATTAGTGCATGTGCACTACTATAAAGGCTGGTGCCAATTAATTGTTCAACTCTTCTACAGTATTTTTTTGGTTTATGTTAATTGTCATCTATTTCAGTAGCAGATTGTGTGGGATTTCCTTTCAGCAGTGAACTTATCACAAATAAACAAGTAATAATTTAGTTATTAATGGACATGTTGATCACTGCAGACTGGGAAACTAAATGAAATAGAAGATCAGAACCGCTATCCTCCTTCAAAAGATATTGGTAGACTTTGCCAAGAAAGAGTTTGAAGGAAGATTATTTAGATACAGAGAAAACAATATATTTTCAATTAACGAGCTTCTGGAACTCTGAAGATCCCATTCATACAGCTCCATGTAGGCCTACAGCTTCCACCTTTTTTGAAAAAAACTATCCCTGCTTTCCTTTTTTTTTTTTTTTTT
>VXAL01018068.1:139169-182635 GCA_013399475.1 Chauna torquata | reverse complement strand
AAAAGGAAATTCCCTGGGTTAGACAACTATGCTTTTCTTTCTACTTTGTTCTGCAGCTAGGGATTCACACATTATCATCTGTTCTCCATTATCATTTCTATGCTGTGATGGAGCTGTCAATTGTACAGGCTTCCTGCAGACATCCAAGCTCCTTCTGAAATGTTATGCTTATGTGTATGATAAATGAACATATACTTGTGTACATGAACAATAGTTCTTATGTTAGACATATCAGAATTACTGGTTTTGGAGTTGCCAGAGGAGGCAGATTTGTCACTATGCTTTAGATTTCTAGTCCAGCAAGAATGTAGAGAGAGAGAAAATATGGCTAAGGTCACATCCAAAACGGATTTTGCAGTCTGTCAACAGTATATGGTCCTGTGACTTCAGTCTTGGTTAAATTTAATGTTATTGATAAGTCTTAAGCTAGATCACCTGAGTGTTCTTTCCATCCTTAAATTCTGGCTAAAAAATTAAAGTAAAAAGCCCTGGTCTTATGGCTTCTAGATACATCTTCTGGAATGGAACTTTGCTTATTCTCCAGTCTTGCAGATCTTTTCAGTAGGATTATAAAATGATAGGTACAGAATAAGTTAGGCTGCAATCCTTTAAAATTTTTAACCATTGTAATAAATTTTTCGATTAAACATATCAATGGGGAGAGTAGGGAAAAAACACTGCTGAGCTTGTTTCTTTGATGTGTTAGGGAATACAGAACAAGAAGTTCAAAATGAAAGCCAAAACCATTTAGAAAAAGATTCATTCTTTTCAGATCAATATGTAACTCCATTTTAAATGCCTTGCTCTCAATAGAATGCATTGTATTACTTCATTAAATACCACTGGTGATCTGAGTATGCAGGTTTGGGGGATTAGTTCTCTTTTCTGCACCAACTTGATTTTTGATTAATGTCCTGAATATTTTTATTGATTCTAGTAGTTACATTACACATCTCACATTGTAATGAGGAAAGGAAAGACTGCCTCCATTCAAGGCCAAAGGAGAAATGACCAAGTATTGTCCATTATTTAGTGATTACAGTTTGTATAATCAAAGAAAAAATGCGATAACGAAATATTTCAAAAGTGCAAGATGATAAATAAGGAGAAACAATTAAATGTCTTATCAGAATTATGACATAGTATCATTTACTACTCTCACTGTTAATACTGGGCTCAACCACTGCAAACCGCTAACCATATAAAAAGAAGTGCAGAAAAGAGATCAGACAACAAAAAGGAAAGGATCTGATTCAGTTTGTAGCTTAAACATTTATAATGAAAAGCTTTTAACTATTTTTTCCAAGGTTCCAAGTACACTAACAAATAAACTTGAGCATGAATTTGAAAAATAATCATTTTCCTTGTTTTTGCTTTTATTCAGTCTCTCTGAAAAGTAGGTGAGAACATGTACAGCACTTCAGTGAGACTGACTACATTTACAGACAGAAGAAAAAGGATGATAATTAGTGAGCTTGCTGCATTTCAAAACATGAGACAAATAAATTGAATTCTGCCTTTTGGTGGTGTCAGTAATCTCCCAGTAACATGATTATTTCCATAATAACAAAAGGAGGAAATAGTCAAAATATGAGCAAAAGAGGAGATGTCTATGATGTAATTAACATATATTGTGTGGGTGGTATGCAGAAAGAACACATGCCTCATAGGTTCATGAGTAATAGGACATCTTAAAGCACTGAAAAAAAAAAAAAATCTAGCCTACATGATAAGCACAACTTTATGAAAACATCTACAGATTTGTTAAATGAGAATAGCCAGTAAGCTACCTTTAAGCATACAGGAAGAGTATAAGCTTTTAATAGAAGTGCTCATGAAGAAGGGATATGCAAGCTTTTCATTCTGAAGAAAATGTGTACTATTATTATTACTTCCAGAAAGTGACTGATGCAGGAGACTGCGAGGCCACTCTATGCATCATAATCCACCTATACTGTTTGAACCAGCTCAAAAAGAGTTCTACATCCAACCTAGAATAATTTATCTGCGATTCTGTTGGAGTAACTGACAAACTGATGGACTGTTTCAGGCTAGTGTAGTAGCCTATGGTTTCAGGCTAGTGTAGCCTATGACAGCCAGGCTTTGTAGATCCCAGTTAAAAATCACTCTATTGGAAACAGCCAAACTGAAAGTAAAAAAGAAAAAACAAAACAAAACAAAACAAAAAAAACAAAGATATTGTTTGTTGTTGTATTTCAATGGGAAGCCTGAAGAATTAATGCACTCTACCCTCCTGCCTTCTAACCTCACAACATATAAGAAGTTGAAGATTGCATCTGATATTCCAGTAGGATTGACTCCATTTTCCTCATCCTCTCTTTCCCCACTGCTATATTAATTCTTTCTTTCATTCATTTGGGCCTGTATTTACAATGAGAAGTAAAATAAACCACCATGGAGAAATAAATAAATGACCAAGCTATAAAGACTAGCTAGCTACTGTGGGGGAGCTTTAGTACTGGCTTCTTATTGAATATTCATTTCCTTTATTTCACCTCCACAGGTGTAAAGAAGTGGAATATTCCCAGTTAGTGGAAAGAAGAAAAGTAAAACAAGAACATGCTGGAGCAAAACATGAGATAGAAGGGGCTCTACCTTGTATATCTGATTTGAAGCTTGGTAATCACAGAATAATTACAAGTAAGGCTGAGTGACTGGAAGAACAGTGAGAAGGCCAGGGGAAAAAAAGATAGTGTGTTTCTTGTTGCTCTCTGGTTATTTGCTAATTTAGTTAAATAGGACTATTTTTCAGCAAGAGAAATAATATTTATATGATATATATTAGAGAAGTTAAAGTGCAAATCTGAGCTTTTTGATTTTCAAGCCAAAGCCTAGTAGGTTAACCATATTCCATAACAATTTTATGGAAAATGGCATATCCATAACAAGATAGATATCAGAATGCATTTTGCCCTAACCCCCTAATGTTTTATTCTAAGGCTGATGAGAATCAGAAGTACCTGATTTAAGTCTTCCCTTGATTTGGTAAATAGCATAGCATAACATTTTCAGAAAGGAGTTTTGGATTTTGTATAGACTCCTGTACTCTAAATCTTTTTATGTAATATCAAAACACATTTTAAACAAACTGGTATTTTGAAGTTGGCAGAGAAAACCAAACCAGCTTAAAAAATTTATAATCTTTAAGCATTGTATAAAAATATACATTGTATATACAAAAATATACATCGTATGAAAATATATTTTAAAAAAAAAAAAAGCTATAATTCTCATTACCAAGGGAACTTAATGTGATTTTTAAGGTTACATTTTGCTTTGGTCCAAAGCATAGAATAATTTGCTCTAGCAAAAGACATTTTGCTTCTCCAAACCAAAATGAATCTCCAAACTTTATGAAATCTTTAAAGGATGCTACAATTCCAGCTGCAAAGTGAAAGTATGCATTCTGACCATATTTCCAGTTGTTGTGGTGTTGCAGTTGCTGATCATAACAGCTTTACTGCCTGCAAATATACCGAGCAGCGTCCTTATGCCATATAAATCACAAGTTCCATCCCTGTTCTGTACAAGGTGTTGGAGGAAAGGTGACATTGTGCAATAAACATTTTCTTGTAGAAAATTAGGGTTTCTTAAGTACCCAGAGGTCTCTGCTGAGGACTTAGAGATCTTATTTTGACTTTTATTCTCTCATATATACGTATATATATATATACACACACACACATATATATATTTATTTCTCAAAATACCTGTTTTCTTAAGAGCCAAATGGTCCCTTTTGTTCTGATCAGCAATTCCTTAGAGATTCTAATTAAATCTAGTCCATTACAACCCATTAGGTGGTGTTAAAAAGCAATTTTGTTTCCTTTCCCTTATCCATGCCAACATGCTTACCCAATTATTTCCACACTGCTTTAAAAATGAGATTTTCAAAAGCATCAACATTGGCAAAATGCTGTTTTCAGTAAGTCAGTGGTTATCCCATTGACTTCAAATCTACAGAAAACAAAATAGAAAAGGTCCAAGTATCTGTTAAAGACCAAAAACTGTCTAAACTATGGGAAAGCACTGTAATACATTACAGCAATACCACTAAGCTAATTAGTTGGTGCTTTCAGTGACTTGTTATGTCAACACAATTCAATTGTTCAAGAGCCTCTTCCCCATTCTGGTTTTGGGCAGTAAGGGGGATATTTTTATTATAACTGACAGTGCCAATTAGATTTCAGAGATTACTTTATGAACCTTATTTCTTTTTTTTCTCTGCAAATGCTACTTTTGAGTCACAGAAAAAATGAATGTTGGAACTTATAAGCCTATCTGTCAGGGTGGAAAGGAAAGTAGAGGCAGTCAGAGAACACCTGAAATCATTCTATATTTAATAATTCACTGAACAACTGTTTGACAGGAAAGCAAACAGCCAAGACTTGAGTGATATGGCTGCAGAATACAGAAATCTGGGTCCCAAGCTTTTGTCTGAGTATCAGAGGTATTGAATGGGAAGCCCTTTTGGATATCCTAATGTGCTTTCATAATTTTTATTTTTGTTTTAGCTTATGTATCATTGTGAAGTGTTTCTTCTCCCACAGCTTAAATTTCCAAAATGTGCACTGTTCCTTTAATGAGAGAACTGACAGACTCCAAAGGTTGTTTATGTGTTATGATTATCATTATTGTTATTATTTTGAAAGCAAAAGAGAAACATTTTTGACAGCCAGCATTAGAGCCCGGAGGTAGGTCTAGGTCTTGCACAGCTAGGATCCAGAATTTGAACTAATCTGACTCTCATGGTTGTACAACACCTCTTAGAAAAGCCTCACAAGTGAGAGCAAGACAATTATTCTCTCTTTTGGTATGAAATTCACATTAGGAGCCCTCAGTCAGCCCCTTACTGCTATTAAGCTCTCCAGCCAGGTTCTTCCTAGGGGATTTAATAAATACTGACAAATTAACCATTTTTCAGTCTGAGTCAGAGTGGCAAGGGACGAGCTCTCTAAAAGGCTGAAAAGTACAAATCACATATATTTAAGCATAAGAGGAGAGATGTGTTGTCTCTGGGCTTTAGCTCCATGGGTGATAACCTCATCCGGTAAAATTGTTAATATCCAAGAAGAATTAAGACTTGGAGACCTGACTTACCACCCATCGTAGGCTGGTGTATTAATGCAGAACTGAAAATGAGTCAGGTTATGATGATGTGCTAACACAGTGAGGGTAGAGCCGACACAGCAGCTGTGGCACTGCCGTGGCCCTGGCAGAGCATCCTGTGGCAGCAAGGAGGGCTGCTGGCTGCCACTGCATGAGAAGCAGCTAAGCACTTACCTGAGAAGGATCTTGGTGACCGTTTGGTTATGCATGATTTACAAAGCTGGAAGAACAATCTTGCTAAGAGGGAAAGAAGGAAATAAAGACAAAATAGCTTCTCGATTATAGGTGCAAGGTGTTAGGCAGTGTGCCAATTGCTCTCCATCTGTATTCTGCATCTGTTGACTTTTGCGCATTTTGATGTGTGTTTTCAGCACTTTTCATTGATTACAGATTTAGATGCTATAATTTCTACCAACTATGATACCAGAAAATTGTCAAAATATTTGCAGCTAAATGCAAACCTACTCAAAATTCCACCACCTTTAAACTCTAAAGCTTACAGACAGAAAAATAAAAGAAATGTTGTTCACATTCATAATTTTCTTCAGAAAATAAATGGGTGTATTCTGCAGTGTAAAATGGTGACTTACAGAACAAAAATTTTTGATTGATGGATACTGGGATTAAAATTCAACAAAACAAACTTTCTGAACTCTATACATTTTTGAAAAGTTTCTTTTCAGATTTTCCAAAGTTCATCAGTGAAGTTATTCATTTTTTTACAACTTGGAAGGAGATAAATTGCTCTTTGTCAACAGACAAACTAAATCGGAAGGGAAAAACTTGTTTACAGGTAAAGACAGGCAAAGTAAAAATAAATTGACATGGCGCCTGGATTGCTGTGACCATTAGAACACTTAGAGAACAAAACAAAGGAAAAGGTGAGGGAAAGACAGTAACAGACATGTGGTTAGGGATAACCCTTTGTTCAAACATTAACCAAAGTTTAGGAGAGAGATAAAAGAAGTTAGTTGAAGATCAAACAAAAAAAGTAATTACATTTTTTTCCATTAAAAATTTCTTTCTGGTGAATATTCTTTAAGAGGAGATGAGCCCTCAGCTTTCAGGTTTTTGAGTAATTACTTTGATACAGTGAAAGACAATAAAGGAGAAGCAGACTATTTGGTCATTTAAGTGCAGAGAAAAAAATATAGGATCTGGTCCACTTAATAATTGAGCTCAACAGGGAATATCTAGCATGATTTTTCAGGCTTTATCTCTTCTTTCTTAAGCCTTTAATGTTTTGTTACTATTGTTTCCTGTCTGTAAGGCCAAGCAAAGGCCTCAGTGAGACTAGAAGTCTCTGTAGATTTTCCTGCTGGTTCTTAAACTGAATATAAGTACAATATTCCCAGGCTTATCCAGCTCTGCTTTAGAATCCATTTTGTAATCCACACAAGAGCAGTAAAGAAGAAACATATACCATATTATTACTGGGATAATTGCTGTCTGGCTAATCTCACATTTCACTGCTGCTGGGCCTCTTTTCTTATTAGCTTTGGAATGTTTACAATTTCAAGTGATTGTGTAAGTCCTTCTTGCCTCATCTAGCCTCTCTGCAGAACTGACGGTTGTCCTTGACTTTAAAGCATGATATATTCTTCTTCGTTTACAATACATCCAAATCTATTCTAAATTGACTTTCCATTTCTTGGTGAGGTGCCAGTGATTCTGAACAGTCAGATCCTGCCAGCTATTACTATTGTAAATAGCCGACTTTCAGGAGGAAAGGCATCGTATGAGTCTTTGGAGTGGTTGATCAGCTATGCTCCAGTGACCACTGCTAGCTCTGTGGCTGTAGCTTGGAATTGTTGCATCCATGTAGTTCTAATTTCAATACAAAGTCAAAGAAAGACATCTGAGTAATGTGTCTTCATCCACAAAAGCTGAAGAGGTCTGCCTTCCTGTTGCTTCATAAATGTGGCTGACCTCAAAGCTACACATGATCATCTCCCATCCAAGACTGGGCAAAAGGGAATTAAAAGAAAAATAATAGGATATATATTTATGCTTAACACCACCACCACCACCATCCAAAATAATAACTCTCTGCTAGGCTTCTCATATTCCAGTATTTTCTTTTTTCCATATAGCCACCTGCCTTTAGTCTTTAATTTGTTTAGTTCCTCATTTTTAACACCCAAGACAAATATAAAAGGTTTGATTAGTAGAGGTAGTGCTTTATTTTTGTGAAAACCATTTTTGTCACAGTTTGGCCAGGTCCTTAACCATCAGTAACTGCAAGATCAATTTGATGGCTATTTCTGGTTTGGGAAGGGGGCAACAGCTATCCCACCACATCTGTGACTGTCCTCCAGCACACTGTGATCTCACGTTTCCTCTCTGCCCAAGGAAAGCAGACACTGTGCAACTTGACTCCCTCCCTTTTTAATGCCTCCTTTCTGGTAAGTCTGCAGCCAGCAGTGCCTGAAATCCAGGAATCCTTTCTCTCAAGTGCGTCCCCTAGTCACCAGGCTGGAAGCTTCTCTGTTTTATCCTTTCTAAATCAATGAATATTTAATTATTTCAAAACTGCAAATGCTTCAGATGGAGACGCACCTATTGCAAACAACTCTGAATGTGCAGGTTGGTACATGCTCCCCATGAGACCTATTTGGATACCTAAACTTTTGTGTCTAGAGTATTTTAGACTCCTGTCTGGCCTCCAGCTTCCATGTTAGAAAGTAAAATGTCTCCCATACTGCTGCCTTGCATCTGCCAGCTATCTACACAGATATCTTGGATATCTCTCAAGCATCTGCAATGGCACAAAACACCTATATTTAGGCACCTCAATCACTTCCTTAAATACATAAAGCAATTTTCTGCTGGATGTGTCTACGAAACATCATAGGAAGTATGTGTTAAAATCTTCTCATGGGGAGTATGGAGTTGAATATAGTGATCCAAAGTCCCCCATGATTGCTCTGACCACTGTGATATAAGAACAATTCCTCCTCCTGAAGCAGTTTTTACAAATAGAGCCCTTCCCTTCCTTTCCCTTCCCTTCCCTTCCCTTCCCTTCCCTTCCCTTCCCTTCTTCCTACTAGGGCACAAAAATTAGTGTGTTACCCAAGAACTGTCACATTCTTTTTACAAGGAAGAAGTGAGAAAAGAGAGTGAAATCAAGATCATTTTCACTCAGACATCTTTGTATTTTTGGCTTGGCAGCTGTTCTCACTAGCTGCAAGCACGCCTGTATTGCAAGATGCTGCAGTAATAGTTCTGACAAATTTCCTCTCTCTTCAACTGCAACAAAATATTCACTAAAGCACTAATAAATTGAGAGTGGGGAGTTTAAGTGTATTTCACGGAATATAATAAACAATGCTCAAAGTCTGGTATCCCAGACTATCCTTCCATGTATAGGTAGCAGAGCTGAAATCTATCTTTTCTAATGGAAACTCTTTGGAGCAGGACTGCCTTTAAACTCATGAATTTTGAGTGTTTAAATGCCTTGCTGTTTTGGAAGCAAACAGTAACAAGAAAAGTGAATATATTCCTGAGAGGAGGTATGTCTGTGAGTACTCTGACACTGAAAATCCAAACTTTAATTGTTCACCTTTCTACTCATTTCATGTATGTATAAAATCCTAAATTTTAATGTCACTAAGCTGCTTCTTCATTTTCCCTCTACTTCCTTTGAGTAGCTAAGTGCTTGCCTATTTTTCTGTCTCTTTTACTCCTATCTCATCAATGCTATCCTCCCCTAGTGGCAATATTAATTCAGAATCCTTTGACAGGATGTTCTAAAGATGCTATGTCAGAGCTAGCTGAAACATCACCATAGCATTATGCAAAAAGGCCTATTGTAAAATAAATCCCTATGCCACAGCAATTTTAGCTTCTCGTTTAGTCATTTATACAAGATGTGCTATAATCATCGTAAGGCATAACTTATTGTTGGACTGATAGATTCCATACAATCAGTGCATTGTAAAATACGACGAAAATCAAGTTTTATTCTGGCAATTCAGCATTACATGACAATAGAGCCACTACTCCCTTAAATCCTCCACAGTACTCAGTCCTTTCTTTGTCTGCTGGCTGAATGTGCTTTTCCCAGAGGTTTTGAGATGCAGCCAAGTTTCATCGACAGTCCTTCTCAGGAGCTATTCTCCATCTGACTGACAGAGCATCAGCTGTCTCGCTGACCCTTGCACAAGGAATTCCCCTGATGGATCTAAACGAATGAGTCACACAAAAACTCCAGCCCAGCATAAAACAATATCCCTTTTTCACTTCTGAACAGAGATTACAGGTCACAGATGCCAAGCTGGGGAAGGTCTTCTCTGAGAAGTTACATCTGCATCTTTGGCAAGCTCCACGCACTGCTGTCCTGGTGCCATGGCAGCCACCACTGGCTCTCATGCCTGGTCTCTAAGCTCCAGCCTGCCAGCTTCACTCAGCCTTCCACCTGAGGCTTCCCACCTGCCCAGAGCTGGAATCTTCAGGATACCAGACCAAGATATCTACTGTAACCACTCACCCTGAAACAAGCTTTTTGTGCAAATCAAAAATAATGCATTTTTGTAATATTCTTGGACTCATTTCAGGGAAAGAATAAGCTCTTATATGTTCTTACCTTTGGTTTAGGAAGACAGACAGCAGCCTACTTACTGTGCTCAGGAATTTTTGTGATGCTAAATAACTTTCATAGTGTCAAGTGGTAATTCAGAAAAGTTTCAGAGCAGTAGTACAAAACTTTTTCAGTGAAAATGCAGGTGCAATATGACAAATGGAAACCACTGAAGACCCAGACACCTATTCAGAGATGATATCTTTGTAAAACAAACCAAACCTTCCCGTAACAATTTATATTGTTAGATAGTAACACGTTGCAAAGACCATGAACATCTCTATCTTATCAGAAGAACAATAAATGATTTTTTTTTTAAACTCCGGCTATTCCTTTTTTGCTCTGTTATAGATACCAATCCCTGAACAGAGATGGTTCACAACAACATGGAAGCAACCTGCTTTTGCAATGCTCTCAGTCTAAATGAATACACATTTCTTATGAAACAGCTTAGCACCAAGAACAGATGCCAGGTAGAATGATTAAAGAAGAGTGTGGATTCTCAAAGTCTGCTCCATAGCTCCTCCAAAGAACTGAGGGACACTACAGCATTTCTTCAGAGATTCTGCCCTGCTTTTGTTTGAAGCTTTCACTACATTCAGTTTAATTGCATACTCTAATGTCTGCTGTCCAAAATCCAATCTTCTTTGGCCAAAATATCATATCATATATCATATCATATCATATCATATCGTATCGTATCGTATCATATCATCTATCATGTATTATATTATAACATATATCATATCATACAGTACTTTACATCTTAAAATCTCTGCAGTTTTTCCTCCATTCTCTGTTCTCAGAAAAGTGATTTATAGAATGTATTGTATGACATTATTACTATAAAGAAAGAATGAAAAATAGGTTTAACATTTAATAGTGATGGTGAAGTTTAAGGTCATTCTGATCTATCATGAAAGCAAGTTCTAAAATCATAGACCAGTTGCTGGTTTTCTGCACATAAACTTCACTTTTGAGATTAACAATTCCATTGTTATGGCTATGGGATATCACAACTACATAGCAAGCAAGTGACTTTCTAATTTAGGTCAACGCAATCGAAGGATTTGGTGATTAATTGAGGACAGTCAGAACATTGGGTATTTTTTTTTATATACTGCAAGTTGAAGTGTTGTGAAATCAATCATCCAGAAGAATCCCACTTTGGGGTGTAAGTTTAAGCTGACTAACAAATCCTTCAAAAGCCATGAAATCTTCTGTCACACCAGTGCTACCTAATGATTTAAATGGGTGTTGCATCAAAACATTTAAGGGCATAAAAGAGAATCAGTATGCTAAATAAATACAAGTATTTGTGTTTATAGTATCACCAAGGTATGACAGCAATGTTTTTGTTTTAAAAGCCCTGCTCTGTTACTTATTTCAAAATCATCTACACATGAAATCTCAAAAATAGTTCATGAAGGATATTTGTAGTTGGAAATGAAATCCAGTATGTCTGTGTGCCGCAGGCCAAATCACAATCCCTTATATCAGGAAGAAGATATCAACTACAGACACTGTTCTCAAGGCAAAGGGAACACCATGTTCTAGCCACATTTATGAGGAGAAAAAACGTCCAGTCCTAAAACACTGACAAGAATATTTGCAAAGCCAATGGATTATAACGTACTCCAGTAAAGAAAGAAAAAGAGCCAAGTTTGTTTGAAATTGAAAAAGTAAGCTGAAAATCTTCTAACCTGCCCCACCCAACACCATTCTGTCTTAGGTACTGAAGTCTTTGATAAACACAGCACAACCTGCCAGTTAAAAGAGGTGATTCTCCCAATGTATTTAGCATTGGTACAGCCTCACCTTGAATATTGTGTGCAGTTCTCGGCTCCACAATATAAAAAGGATGTTAAGGTGCTTGCAAGTATCCAGAGGAGGGCAACAAAGCTGGTAAAAGGGCTGGAAGGCACATCCTATGAGGAGAGGCTGAGGACACTTGGGTTGTCAAGTCTGGAGGAAAGGAGGCTGAGAGGTAACCTCACTGCTCTGCAACTCCCTGAGGAGGGAGAGAGGAGATAGAGGTGCTGGACACGAGGGAACTGCACAAAGCTGCACCAGGAGAGGTTCAGACTGGGCACTAGGAAAAATTTCTTTATTGTGAGGGTGGTCAAACACTGGAACAACCTTCTTTATAATGAAGTGGTTGATGCCCCATCCCTGTCAGTGTTCAGGAGGCATTTGGACAATGCCCTCAATAACATGCTTTAACTTTTGGTTAGCTCTGAAGAGGTCGGGCAGTTGGACCTGAGTTCAGAGTTGATCTCTGAAGATCTTTTCCAATAGAACTATTCTATTCTATTCTATTCTATTCTATTCTATTCTATTCTATTCTATTCTATTCTATTCTATTCTATTCTAAATTTGATTGTACTTGAGTATCATTCCAACAAGATATTACATTTCTTTGGGGCTATTTTTTTACTGAAAAAAAAAACTCTAATGTTTAGATTTTTATCAAGATCAAATTAAATTACAGAAGGAGACACCATATGTCCAAGAATTTTGAGTGATTGTTGGAAAAAAATGACGTTTCTTTCAAGCTAAGTGACAGGTTGTAGGAGGTTGAACTACATGATCAAGCGTTTAGAGCTTGCTTGGCTGAATGAGAGAACAACATTATCAGAGAAGAAAGTCTTTCTTTCCCATCACTTTTAATTAATTCAGGACACTTCACCAAATACTTCAACTTGGCAATATGATTTGAAATCGATAGAAACATAGATGGTTTAAAGACAGGCTGCAGTTTAGTGGTTCAGGTCCACAGTTACTGGTTTACCAAAAAAAAAATTATTATTTTTTTTAATTTACCTTTCATTTATAGGCACTTTACAAATTACAAGCTAAATTCTGGTGCTCTGCCACAGTGACTTTGATATTGATAAGGTGGGACCCAGAACAACTCCCTGAGAAATTAATTCCTGATATGCACTTCACTGAGATACTCCTTTTACACAACACAGGGTCAACACAAGCAGCCCTAATCCACCTTTGTGCACATTCCCAGCAGAGGTGATCTTCAGAGGGAGCATGAGAGAGGTGAGATGGTCAGCAGGTGACACACACTGAGCTACCCTGCATTGCCTAGGGTCGAGGCATCTGGGACTCTCCATATCTTTTATCTCAAAGCAGCAAAGAGTTAGGCTGGCAGAAAGACATGAATACACTTCTTTGACCACCATTTTTGGAGGATGTAAGGTGAATCAAGCTGTAAAGTTTATGAACATTGCTCTCAGGCAATTGGTACCCACTTCTTATAACCACATTATAAGCCCCACCGCATGACTGTAGTCAAGTTTTAATAAGCAAATTATCTAAGAATACAAAAATGAAGGTAATGGACAAGAACAAAGATCCATCACTAACTTATTTTTGACACAAGACAGTACCAGATTCCTAAAAACTCTGAGAATAGAACATCCATGTACTGCTACTTCCCCAGAATATTGTTCATGCAAGTTGGGGTTCGGCAACTTTCAAAATCCAGAAGTGTTATTTTTTTAGCTAATAGCCTTGAATGATTTCTATATCCATGATTTCTCTGTCGTTTTTAGAACCCATGTAAGGATTACTTGTGGATTTTGGAAATATGACTGTCAGTTCTATTTTGGAGATAAAGCATTGAGAGCAGGTGCAAATGGCTCCTCCAAAAGCTACTGTCTGCTGTTCACCAAGAACCAGTAAACTCTCACATATGTGAGGCCATAGACAGACCAAGAACAGCTAAGAAACACAGAGCTCTTCATTTATGACCGGGACTTCAAATCCCTGACCAGGCTGAAGAAGATTTTGAATGATACAATCCAGAACACAGAAATTTGATCGGACATAATCCTTATGCTAACACTGCTGTCAACAGTCAAACAAACAGTGAAACAGAAGGCTGAAAAGAGGACTGTAATGGTTTACCGTTCCCAGTAGATCAGCACTCAGGAGGCTGAATAATATTGACAATGACCTGGGACTGTGAATAAAATAAAAAACTGTTTTTCCCACTGATACCAAAGCGATACGTAGCCAAATGTCTTTGTTTGTTTGTTTGTTTTGCAGTCCTCTATAGAAGAAGAACATGGTCAGAGAAACTCACTTTCAAAAATGTCTTTGTAACACTGTTTTTCTATAATTCAGTTAAAACAAGGTCCTTGCTGTACAGTGTGATGCACCCTTATGATCTTTCTCCAATATATCAGTGCAGGGGCAGTAAGCCACCCTTTTTATTAAAGCTTGATTTACATGGAAAGCTAATGTCAAGTTTTTCTTTCTCTGTAAGCCTAATTCCTTAATGATGTAGTGCCTCCTACATGCTTATCAGTGGAATAGAACAGGAGGGTTTTGCTGATCTTTTCCCCTCACATGTAAAAGATAGAAAGAGTGGAGTTCATCTAAACAAATGCATACATCTACAATGTAGGTTTCTACATTTGAGCTCTCTCTTTTATAATCAAGGATGGTTTCCTCCATTTTGTGACCCAACAGGAGAATATGACTTGATACACAAAGAGGTTCTCCCTTACCATTGATACCAAGATGGCGGCACCTCCCTCACTTAATAAATTGGGAGCTATCTGAAAAGAAATATATTAATACAATCAAATATTGGTGCAGCCTGAGCACAGAAAAAGTGTATTCTGAATCTCTGTAGAGATTCCATATGTGCTCATGGACAGACAATTCAACATAAGTGCCCCATGTACTTGATCTGAGACAAAAAAAAAAAAAAAAAGCTAATGCAATGTTTGGATGATTTAAAAATAAGTAAATGCAAGGAGGTGACTCTACAGACGTACAAATTTGATGGAATACTATGTACAGTTCTGGTATGTTCATCTGAAACCTTGCACATGACAGATTTGGACTGTTCTGAAGTGAGCTATTCAGAAATTCATGATAGTAAGTTATACTATTTGCTTGTCATCAAAGTTGAAAACTAACTGAAAATAATTTTTGTAACCCTCTGTTTTTAGAAGGTTGTTTTTTGCAACAACCCTTGGGTTGTTGTACAGAAATCTTGGTAGTAAATGTTCATTATTATTCTGAATGAAATAAGTCTGACTAAAGCTAGGAAATAGTTGACAGAAATAGGAATGACAAGAGTTCTAGATCTCAGCTGCTTTCACCATTGTGATGATACAAAGATGACCAAAATGTGTGGAAGAGAATGCCCATGAATACAACATTGCATGATTCTAATATATAGAATATTTAATAAGCTAGTAAACTCCAGATGGAACTCAGCAACGCAGGTCAGGAGAATACGAGTGACTTCCTTAAATTTTTAGTATCTTAGGAACAACATGATTTGAGGGTTAGAAAAAAAATCCCTGAGTGACCATCTAAAAGAGCTCAATCTGCTTTAGTTCATCATAAAGATTTAGTGATGTGTTTAAGTGCCTAAATATTCTCACAGACTAAAAATACAACAATGAAAAAAAAAATTAGTAAGTGTAAATGGCTGGAACCCAAAGCCAGACAGGTTCAAATTCAAAATAAATTGTAAATTTGCACCCTGAGTAATCAGTCATTGGAACACATCACTAAAGGGAGGTAGTACATACTTTTCCCCTTGTAGTCAAACCAAATTATCATGCTGTTCAGGAAGGTAGATTTTGACTAAGATATACATTTAGCTAAAACTTAGTGTGGCAGTAGCAGAATGAAAGAGAAAAAGGAGGGCATACAGTTGAGAAGCCTGAATTATTCAATCTGGCTTAAACTCTATGAATTTTAATTAAAATGAAATGAAAAGGGATAACCCTCTGTCNGGAAAGGGAAAGGGAAAGGGAAAGGGAAAGGGAAAGGGAAGGAAATTTTCAGAGGTAAAAATTGCAATACCAGCATCAGAGCATCTTTTTTGTGTTTTTTGTTTGTTTGTTTGTTTTCCTAAGAAAATACTATTTTACAGAAGAGCATAAAGAGAATGTATTTTTCTTCTCGTTATTCCCCTTGGGTTCTAGGTTACCTTGTTTCCTTAAAAAAGTGAAAACCAGATGATATATTTCCTCAAAACTTCAGTTCAGCCAAGTCAGTGTTTTTTTGACAGAATATGCTTTGGGCAAATATTTCCAATTATAATATCAAGATTTCACCCAGTACAGTGCTGACTATATCACCAAAACCTGATCAAAGGGGGAAAAAAAGAAGGATTATTGTGAAATCATAGTCTGTGTTTAGGTGATTTGATATGAATTGGAGGGGCTGGATTTTGCTTCTGTTTGCTGAAGTAGATTGGTACAGAAAAGTGTCTCACTTTTGCATAAAATCAGAGTTTTAAAAATATTCATTAGTATTTTAAGGATTTGTGACTTCTGGTCAGTCTTTTCTTGCAAATACATTAATGCCTCTGACCTTCTGCTTCTGCACATTAATGCACTGTTAATTAAGACAGTATTGCACTTTATGCAAAGATTCTTCTCAACTCCATTCATTTGAATCAAATTACATTTTAATAGCATTACCTTGAAGGTCAATACTTTTTCTTTGGCATAAACTTTTAAATTCTTGATAATGGGATGTTAGTTTGCAAAGCAGGGAGGGGCTATTTGTAAATGATGCCACTTCCATTCCAAAATGTCGGCTTTATCAGCTACATAATTTAGCTTTCTCTCTCTCTCTCTCTTTTTTTTTATTTCCTTTTATAATGCTATTCTGTGGAACCTGCTGAAATCTATTAGTAGCATGTGCCTGTGGGTGACCTGGGGCCAGGCTTTGCATGAAAAGAGGTGTCAAACATCACACCTGCTTGTGAGAAGTTAAACATTATCACAATTTAAAGAGTGCATCCTAGCAGATAATCCTGTTTGCTCTCATGCCCTGTTGGTATTCTTTCCGTGGTCTTCATTTATCATGTCACAAAGTCTCTGAGCTCTCCACGGGGTTTATTTTTCTTTAATTTTAAGATGTTTCATGAACAAATAGCCTTCCAGATGTGAATCTCTAGTCCACAGTTCTTTAGGGTTATTTATTCAGATAAAGAAGGTCAGCCAGGGTCATTTGAAAGGTATTGAATTTGAGCAACTGTGTTATTTTTATATTATTATTCCAAGGAGGGAGTACTGGCATTTTTGTTCAGAGATGCTCGTTTTATTTTGAGTCATGCAAGCCATTACCACAGCATCTTAAAAGTTCACTTTCACAAAACACAAAAATACAGTGGTGACTCCACAAATAATGCCTCTTTTGGTTATTACTGTAGAAAGAAAAATGAAAATCTGTGTGTATCTGTAGATACATGTATGTTTGTACTTCTAAAGGGAAAGGGCTCCTTGTCATCTTATATGTCAAACTGATAGTTTGGAACTTTCTGTGAAGAATCCCCCAGGAAAGGATGAAAAAGACACCAATGAGGAGAAAAAAAGTGATGAAGAAAGCATGTGCATATTTCAGAAGGAAAATAGAATTTCACAGAGATGTGTAAACCTTTTATGGTGAACACTACTTTTGATAGCATAAGTTAGTATCCGGGCAAGTAAACAACATGGGTCAGACTGCAACAGGTATTTGATGTTGAGGTGGGGAGAGCAAGGACAGTGTCATTGGAAAGGAAGAGAAATGTCAGTTTAACAAAAATGTTGACAACATTTCCCTGTGTGTACATGTGATTCTTAGCATGAGCATCAACAGCCACATTCTAGCAAGGGAGCTTACTGCCTTGCCTGAATATAACCTCCCACCTGTTTTTACCAGCTTGAGGGAAAAACAGAATCGGCAGAGTCAAACTTATGAACCTCAGCACACATTTATACATCTAGACAGCCTATCTACCTTGCCATGGAAAGAAAGGGATTGTTTACAAGGGCAGTTTGTCTAAGCATAGGACATGCTGTCAGAGTAAAAAAAAAAAAAGAAAGTGTCTGTGAAATGTGGCCTGACAAAAGGTTTTCTGATCACCTGATGAGCATCAGTGGTTCTAAAGATATTATCTAAAGAAAGAATATCTGAAGATGGAGAAAAAGAACTGAAGAGAAAACAGCTAGGATAACCCAAGAGGCAGTCCTGACCTTTTCTGGAAAGATAATGCGCAGGTACAGAAATGAATGGTGTATGGTCACGGGGAAGGGAATAGAAATTCAAAAAACCCTACGCATTTAAGGAAAAGGGGAAGACTTAGTAGTAGGAACAAAAATTCTCTTCTGCAGTCAGACCCTAAAACTGAAGCAGGACTCAGGGACAATCCTGTAAGTCAGGGTCCTGCCAGTAGGATAGAACATGAAGAGGAAATTGCAGTAGTAGCTTTTAAAAATAACAAGGAGTGAACATTGCTTGATTTTGTGTTTAGAAATGTTTTAAATGGTAAGGACTGGTAGACAGGTGTATGTATGCATCATAACAAATGTAACGAATAGAGGAATATGGGGAAAAAACAACACAAAAAAAAAGGAAGAAGAAAACTAAGCAGGCAACAACAACAATAACCAAAGGGAAGAGTTCAGCAGAGAAGTGCACAAGGGCATCATTACATGTGCTTGAAGAAAATGTCGAGATGGGATGATTTGTCTAAGGGATATTGGCACTGTGCCTCACTCTTGCTGTCTTTACCCACATTCAGGCAGCCAGGCTTGAGAGTTTTGGTCTCACAGTTTACATTCAGGACTCACAAGTAAAACCCAGAAAGCTTTGAAAATGATTCCAGTAAGGTCAGGATCCTCCCAAGTAAGAAAATCTTCTAATTACTTCTAACACTGAGCAGAGGATCCTTGAGAGCACCCACTACTTACCTGTATGGCCAGTTAGTAAAGGGAAACTGAGTGTCGTGGTTTTGTCTGGAACAGAGTTAATTTTCTTCCTAGAGGCTCACATAATGCTGTATTTTGAATTTTTGATGAAAATAGTGGTGATAACACTGATGTTTTAGTTGTTGCAGAGCAGTGTTTACACAGAGCCAAGGACTTTTCAGCTTCTCGCACTGCCCTGCCAGCGAGGAGGCTGGGGATGCACAAGAAACTGGGAGGGGACACAGCCAGGACAGGTGACCCAGACTGACCAAAGGAATGTCCCATGCCATGTGGTGTCATGCTCAGTGATAACATCTGGGGTAAAGGAGGAGGAAGCGGAGGACATTCGGAGTGATGGCATTTGTCTTCCCAAGAAACCGTGATGAGCCCTGCTTTCCTGGCAGTGGCTGAACACCTGCCTGCCCATGGGAAGTAGTGAATGGACTCCTTGCTTTGCTTTGCTTGCACACACGGTTTTTGCTTTACCTAGTAAACTGTCTTTATCTCAACCTATGAGTTCTCACACTTTTACCTTTCCAATTCTCTTCCCCATCCCACCTGAAGAGAGTGAGCGAGCGGCTGTGTTGGGGTTAACTGTCTGCTGGGGTTAAATCACAACACTGGGCTAGGAGGACTTTTGGGTCAGAGGTAATACTGTGCCTTACAGGCTCTTATGTTCAGCCATCAGCCTTAACATCTTCTTTACGGACAGAAGGAAACACATTACATATAAAGCCAGGAGTTTATTGTTACTATACTTGAAATCTTAACAATCTAATTTAAGAATCATTTTTAACCTAAATGTAGTTGTTACAGAAAATAATAATAATAATAATACAGTTAGAATACTTCTTTATAGAAAAAAAAAGACTCAGTAATAATGTAGTTGAAATTGAAATACACACTTCATTTTTATGCCTTTCCTGATGTTGTACTCACCTTTCCACTGCTCTGCTGTGTCACAAAGTTTGTAGGTCCAGAGTGCTGGAGAAGGTATTATGATAAGATGTCAACCCCTGTTGTCTTTTATCAGGAGGTGTGTGATGTTGATAAATTTGTTGTTCTCCTCATTATTCACATAGAATCATTTTAATATATTTGCCAACATGCCTTTACACTTCTTTATTAGTCTCCAGCTGCATGTTGCATCCAAATTTACTCCACGTGGTACCTTTTATGTATTAGGTACTCTTTTTCCTCCTGTACTAGGCTCTGGTGAGGCCGTGCTTCAGATACTGTGTTCAGTTTTGGGCCCCTCACTACAAGAAGGACATCGAGGTACTGGAGTGTGTCCAGAGAAGGGTAATGAAGCTGGTGAGGGGTCTGGAGAACAAGTCTTATGAGGAGCAGCTGAGCAAGCTGGGGTTGTTTAGCCTGGAGAAAAGGAGGCTCAGGGGAGACCTTATCACTTTATACAACTACCTTAAAGGAGGCTGTAGTGATTTGGGGATCTGTCTCTTCTCCCAAGCTACAAGTGATAAGACGAGAGGAAATGGCCTCAAGTTGCACCGGGGAGGTTTAGGTTGGAGGTATTCAAAAGACACGTAGATATGTTGCTTAGGGACATGGTTTAGTGGTAGACTTGGCAGTGCTAGGTTAACGGTTGGACTGGATGATCTTAGAGGTCTTTTCCAACTTAAATGATTCTATGATTCTATTTTTTTTTTCTATGTTACCCATAAAAAAATTTTGTCCAGCTCCAAATGTGCATTTCATCAAATGGCCATTGCTGAGTTGTTTATAAATATGCAGTCTCCACTGCCAGTTCTATACCCCAGCTCTTACCAACCCATGCCTGCAGTCCTCCTTGCCAAGTCCTGCGGCCTCATTCCTTTAACCTTCTACTATCATACCAGGCCTGTATTTCCCCACACTACTTCCTTACGTTAGAGTTGTAAAACTGTGGTGGTACCACACAAAGGTAATCAGAACTGAAACAAAGTCACCCTTTACACCAAGTCAATTAGATGAATTGCTGTTAGAGCTAGATCTAGTAAGAAGAGCTGCAGATAGGTTGAGAAAAGTTGAGGTGAAGCAGGCCTGATAAGCCTTTTTTCCAAGACCTTGCAAACTTCGTACAAAGTTTATGACCTGTTACAAGGAATGGCAATAGCATATTAGAGGGCTACACAGTTAAAAAGGAAGTTGAAAGGAAGGCAGAAGGTGTTTTCTCCTGTTTAAATTTCTTCAGATTTTCTTTTTCTGGAATCTGGAGTTTTCCCAGCTGCAACACTGAGAAAGCAGAGATGTTCACTAACTGAAAATTATTTCTGTAGTCAACCCAGTTTATAGTACTCTATTAGAAAGCAACTGCTGAGATTTTTTCCAAAATCAATAAAGGGCACAAACTCTTCTCATCACCCCTTTCTATGACTCTCCTTATCAGAAGTACTTTGCTCTCTCTTCAGTCACTCTTTTGCCTTTTTTATATACAGGTGTATCTCATTTCCATGATATAGCCAAGGTAAAATAGGAATGGAACGTTTACTGTCAATTGGATATCAACATCTTTCATTGTGAGATTGCTTCTTTCAGCTATATTGGTGGTCAGCAAAATTTGTGTCTTTCTCCACTTTGTTTACCAAAGATCAGATATTTCATAGCTCTGATTTATTTCAGTTTGAACTGCAACTATCAGGGAGGAGTGCAGCAAACACTACTGAATTTGATGTTTGCAGATTCTTTAGAGTGTATCCTGAAATAAGTAATTTGACTAAATGGATTGGAAAAGGTAAAGTAACGATCTATTCTCTTTTATCTTAATGTACATGGTTCCTGAAAACAGATGCTTTTTCAGTATTTTATCTCTGGAGTCAATGGAGTCAATGACCTTTCTTCTAATCCTTTTCTGCAACTCTTTCTGGATTTTAAAAGCTTTGAAGCTGCTGCCTTACCAGCTCAGAGCTTCAAGCAATACAAAACGCTACTACTGTAACATAGCATTAATGTTCACAGTAGAACTGACTGATGATAAGGCAGAGTTTTCTACTGACAAGTAGTTTTAGACAAAAAACCTGATCAACTCCTCTCTCACCCTCCTTTCCAAAATATTTATATTTTTTTTCTCCAGAGGAGATTGTTGATTTGAATACAGCTTCTTTGAATGTGAAGACTCATGGCTAGATAGCATATAGGTGACCACAAATCTGTACTTTACATGTTTTGAATTTGTATTGGTTGTGTTCAAAACTTACAGAAATCATGGATGAGTGCACTTCAGAAGCAGGCACCATTTAATAGCCTTTAACACAAAGCTTCAAAATTCATCACAGAAGGATATGACTTTAAAATCCTCTCCTGTTTGACACGTCTACAGCTAGTGTAAATTTAAGTGGTATATTACATTCTACTTTGGGGAGATGGAAATATTACAGCATGTGGTTTTCTGAAAAGTTCAAGAACTCTGAATCTTCTGTACTTAGTGGCCAAGCACCCAAACCACCTGTTTTTAATTCAGAGATGTTGCTTTTTTTTTTTTTTTTAATCAATACTAAAAAATCCATCTTGTTTGAGCAAAAAATATGCTCTATGGATTTGCAGCCTTTCTAAAAATTTGATATTTGGTGTATTCTTATCACAGTAATAATGGAAATAAGCATTTTGATTTGCAGTGTATTTGTGCAATACATTTTTAGCTGTAGCTTAAAAAACCCCTTATAACAGCAAAGATATTCAGCCTACAAACAAGTAAGTGTAAAAAAGAATAAGTTTAAACCTAAGTTGATTTTTTTTTCTTTGTTAAGAAATTATTGTTTGACACTAGTGTTTTTTTGGCTGAGTTTTATTTTGGAATATAAGAGTAATATAGACTGCTTTAGCAGGTGGATTTCCTACTACATAGGGTAGCCAAAAGGTTTAAAATCCCTGAATAATTAACAAGTATTTACGAGAAGTAGCTCTACAAGGAGTAGATTCACTAAAGCAGGTTTAGTCAGACTTAATAAAGGCAGGGACCTTAGAGGGTGGTAGTAAGTCAAGTAGAACATTGAAACAAGTGCAGAAAGGGAAACAGCAGACCAGAATTGATTGCTAGCCCCTACTGAACATTGCAGGAGAAAGCCCACGTGGTTCTGCCAGTCCCAGCATCAGTCCTGTTGTAAGTGCCTAATCAAAATACTTACAACTGTATTCCTATGTGGGAAGAAACTGCTTCATTATAGCTGGTGGTAAAGCTCAAAATACTATATGAATGTTAATTGGTCTTTGGTTTTAATAACACTTCTTCCCAGCTAAATTACTTAAGTGGTCTATTAGTTTATTCAATTTCCAAGCTCAAGTTTTAACTTCAGTTTCTCAATACTCAGGCTGTGCTTCTCGCTGTTCAGTATGACTCTGCTCAAGATTATATGTATCAAGAACTGTGCATATGGTAAGAATTTATGTAATGTGTGTCTGCGTCTACTCATTTCCCTCATATAAAGGAAATAAACTGTTCTTTGTGCTCAAGGCATTCCGACTGCTTCAGAATTCTGACAGTGTAATTTACTTTCGTTGATCTTTGTAATGCCTGTTTGGTTCACACTACTTGGTAAAATGTCTATGTCAGGCATTGCAAAGAATTGCACCTACTTCAGCAACTTGTGACCAACCAATTTATGAGAAATATGATAGCCCTGAGATTGGGTTCTTATTTACATTCTCTTATGAAGCAGGCAATAAACTAGAAGCTAAATGAAATCAAACATCTTGTCCACTTTTCTGTCCATTATCCTTTATGGTTTTCAGAAAAGCACAGCAATGAGTGATTTACTTGATTAATTTGTCAGACAACTAGAAGCAATGGCTATTTAGCTATACATAATGTGTTAGCAGAGGTAGTTTTTCAGGACATCTCTTCTGTGAAAAAATTATGATTATTTCAGAAACGATTAATTCTGAGATATTTCTAATATCATGCATATACAGAGGTAATAGAGCTATTAAAGAAAATGATGTGAAAAAAGACCTTGACCCAAATCATCCCTAGGGTAGTTTCAACAATTACAGAGGAGTCATGCTAGGATTAAAGTTGACCCCCTTGCCAGTATTTTGATCTCAGTGATTTTTAAGAAGGTAGTAAGAAAAGACTTTGTGAAATTACAGATATTATTTAAATAACAGTGCAACCCAACAGGATATGAACATCTGCTCAGACATTTGACTAACATGATGGAGTTCAAAATGCTGAACAGAACAAGCACTTTAACCAGTGGGAATATTTTGTCATTTTATTGAGGTAGTACTCAGTAGACTGTGGTGACTAACAGACAAGAAAATGGTCATCCAGGTTTGTTTGAGAGCAAATTAAAAATAATGTAATTCTGTAATAAATTGTAACAGGGAACATTATATATTATAGATACCACACCAAAGAAGATACCATTCAAACTGCTTCAGAAATATTTAGTATGTCTTCTCTTCGGTTGATCTTGCATGTAGGCAGGGTAAGAAGTCTTCAGGAGACATTAGAGGTGGAATGATTCTGGTAGGGACTGTCAAAGTGGAAAGTGAAAAACTGCAAGGGACTGTTGTGAGGAACAGAACGGAGCCTTGCAGTATGCCTTGCAGGCACAGCAATTCACAGGTAACTTTTCTTTCAGTGTTTACATGGGGAAAAATTTAGGGCAAGGAAGGAGACAGTTCGTAACCACATTCTCATATCACAAATAAATAACACGGAGATCTCTTAGGCTTCCTGCCCAAGTGAAGATCTTTTGCAGATCTTTTCAGTGGACATACCCTTCTGCTGGATATCTGCCTAATTCTGATGAAAATTTTCTATTTAAGACCTGTGGATTCCTCTGGGTCCTCCCTGTAGCGTGGCAACAGCAACTGTCCAGCAGCGGAGGTTGGCGCACCGGGGAGCAGTGAACTGCAGTGACCATTGCTTCCCAGGGCTTCCCACTCTAACACTGGATGCCCCAGAGGGCCTGGTTACTCTTTGCTTTATATAGGGGTTGGTAAACACAACTGCTTCCCACCTAGTTAGAGGAGAAGCTGGGTCCTATCAGAGAAGAACAGCAGTCAGCATTTTGTTCATTTATTATCCTGTTGCTGGAGAAGTATTGTGTTTTTGTTGCTGTGTTTTGTTGTTGGNTGTGTGTGCACTCGTGTTTTTTGTTAGTTTGTTTTTGTTGTTTTTTGTTTTTAATTTTCCACTATACTGCACCTTGCTAGTGGGAATGTCCCAGCTCATGAGCTTTATACTTAACATCTTATACACCCTATTTCAGTCCTTACACTGGAGAAATCCCCTCATGACAGGAACAATGCCCCAGACACTAAACATACCTCTTAAATGCATGCATTTCATGAAAGAGGTTGCATTTGATTGCAAGAGAGGGTGATACCAGTTTCTGAAGAATTTTGCAAGTGGTCTTAAACTACTATACTGAAAAGGAGATTTTGAAGAACTCAGGCCAAATGAGAAAAAAAAACCAGTACTGGAGTAAACTTAGACTATCATGAATTCCATCAGTGACAGGATCCGGAGTTTCAGAAGCAGACATAAGAAATTTCATATGCATGCAGCTGGGAAATAAGCTGTGTGAAGCATGCATTTTATCTTAACCCCTGATAGGTATCGGTCAGCTTAATCCTTCAATTATCAGAGCTTTTATCCTTCATAATTATTTTATGCATAATGTAACTGTGAATATCTTTACTCATATAAATTTCTAATATATTTTTTAAAAATCATCCGAAGCTTTTGTTCATATTGATGTATCTTAACTGTGAGTTTTTGTGGAAGGTGAAAAATGCTGTTTCTTCTCTATGAGCTGGTAAATTCTGCAGTCACAACATCAGAGTAGTCTTTCTATTTTTTCCACTTCATGCTTGTGCACTTGTGTGCACTAAAGAACTTTATGTTAATTACTACAAAAAGCTTATTCTGTCACAGAAAAGGAAGAATTCATAGGGCAGGCCCAAATCATCACTTAGAAGAGGAGAAGAATGTTGTGCAGTATGGATCCACTCCCTCCTGCCAGAGCACTACAAGTAACAGTGCCATGATCACCAAGGTTCAAATTTATCAGTGCAACTACCTAGGAGGAGACTGCACTAATATCTGTCAATAGGGGATATTCAGCCCTGTGAGGCAGTGCAGACCGTGGAGCCCAGAGCAAAGGTGCAAGAGGTGCAGATGAAACATCTGCAGCTGACAAGATTTACCAGTATAATTAATTCAATCCTGGACCAAGTGGAATATATCAGAAATCTAACCGTGGTTAGACGATTTTTCAATATAGAGCTTATTAAAGGTTATTCGTATTAGAAAGTCATTCACAAAAGTAGGCTGCTTGCTTCCCAGTGTACAAGGCTGTTTCAGGAACAGGACTTTCTTTTTAACCTGTAAGAAAGAAATTCCAAAGAATGGAGGAAGTCCAGCAGAATTTCTGCTTTTGATGATCTATTTTATGAAAAGTTGCTCAATGGGAACCTGCAAAATATCCAGTAATATAGACAGAGGTGTTGTACAGAGTTATTTTCAAAATAAAGTCCTATTTCCTTTAAAAAGAGATAATCTGTGGTTTAGAAATGCAAAACAAAACAAAAAAAAAACAGAAACAAAAACAAACAAACCAACCCAAAATGAAACCTATAGTCACTACTATAGAGAAAAAAAGTATCACAGAAGTCTTTCTCTATGAATGCATGCCAGCCTGAGGCTGAAGATGAGTAAAAAGAAATGCTACCCAGGCACAGCAGGCATGTCGGAAGTGATCATCAAAAAGATCTCAGATAATGAAGTATCCTCTTACCCTTAACATAGATGTTGAACATGGATGAATGATTTGGTTAATACTACTTGGTCTGAAAGGGTTCGGATCCGCTTGCTGAGCTATTGTTATTGGAAGTCATGAAGAAAAAGAGGATCAAAATGCATCAGTCTTGTTCATCACAGGGTTGTGCTGAGAGCATTTAAAATATGGTATATTAGCCTCCAAATGCACCAGATACTTCCATTTTAATAGTTTATATGCTGCTTTTTTTAGTAACGAATAGCACATTGACCACACTGTCATTTAATAACACACCAAAAGGCGTAACAGAAATATAGAATTACTTCTAAACTAAAAGTAGGATACTCTGGCTACTCCACATGCTGGAGGGAAAAACAAAACAAAACGAACAAAAAAACCCACCTTTCATCAATATTTTGATAAAATTCCTATTCATTCTCCTACTACAAGCCCTTAACATTTCATTGTAGTGAAAAGAAAAACATAATATCTCAGAGAATGATATAAAAAAAATCTAGTAAAAGGTTTGATGTCAAAAGGGAAAGCTTGTGAATTTATATGTACAATTTTCCATCTGAAATTCTATTTAGACATTTTTTGTTCATTCTGGAAAGAAGTACATAAAATGTGTTGCCTTTATTTCCCTATCAACTTTGCTGAAACAATTAAACACTTGCATTATGGAACGAAAAGGTACAATTTGTTTTCACTACACAGAGAAAGCTGAAGATTTAAATCTATGGACTATCACTTAAATAGGCCTCATGTTTAAAATACGGCTCTTGCATATTTTGGACAAAATTTATGTGTCAATATACTATTCCCCAAAACAGATAGAAGACCATTCTGTAGAAAGAAATAGCTGGTAGTAGAAATGTACAATAAATATCTAGGAACTGAAAATAGCAAGAACATTTTTTTTATGTGTAATGCAGTACATTTTATGAGGTAAAGTTTTTGTAACACATACAGAATTACACACTATTTGCCCCTTACTGTTAATGAAAGTTGTTTGTATGACTCCTTGCATGCCACGCTGGAAACAGTTTGTTCCCCCAGGTTTGGCAGTTAAAAGGATTTTGTTATGGTAGACTTTTGACTGATTCAAAACAACGGAAAGATAAATGGACATTTAACATACAGGTATTATAAATCACATTGGAGACCTGATCCAAAAACCCACTGAAGTCTGTGGGAAGTTTTCCACTGATTTAAATGGGCTTCTTCTCAGGCTCCCAGGCATCTCTTCGTAAAGCCACAGTTAGTACATCTGACTGTGTTTGTATTATAAGTCTCCACTTTCACTGGGTTATAATCCCAGTCATAAATCATAGAATCATAGAATGGCTTGAGTTGGACGGGACCTTTAAAGACCATCTAGTTCCAACCCCCCTGCCATGGGCAGGGATGCCACCCACTAGATCAGGTTGCCCAGGGCCCTATCCAACCTGGCCTTGAACACCTGCAGGTATGGGGCATCCACAACTGCTCTGGGCAACCTGTTCCAGTGCCTCACCACCCTCTCAGTGAAGAATTTCCTCCTAACATCCAATCTAAATCTCCCCTCTTTTAGTTTAAAACCATTCCCCCTCTTCCTATCACTATCTGCCCATGTAAAGAGTCCCTCTCCATCTTTTCATAAGCCCCTTTCAAGTACTGAAAGGCCTCAATGAGGTGTCCTTGGAGCCTTCTGTTCTCCAGGCTGGACATCCCCAGCTCTCTCAGCCATTCTTTCAGAGGAGAGGTTCTCCAGCCCTTTGATCATCTTGGTGGCCCTCCTCTGGGCCTGCTCCAACAGGTCCACATCCTGCTTGTGCTGGGGGCCCCAGACCTGGATGCAGGACCCAAAGTGGGGCCTCATCAGGGCAGAGCAGAGGGGGACAATCACCTCCCTTATCCTGCTGGCCACGTCTCTGTTGATGCAGCCCAGGATACAATTGGATATGGTAAATGTTCACTCTGGACTCAGGTTTTGCCATATTCTGTACACCAGTTTTTAAAGTGGCATTGATAACTCATAAGTTATTATCGGTTGCATTATTTTAATGGGAGTTTGCATGTGACTATATGAAGATTATTTATTTGTGTGTGTGTATGTGTGTGTGTGTTTGCATACTGAGTGCAGAAGGACACCTCGACCAACCACCCACAGTATGGGTGGGTTTTCCACCACTTTGCCTTTGGAGCCTCTTACCATTTCGCTGTCACATGAACCCTTTGGCAACATGAGAAGACATTTCAGCCCTAAAGACATCTATATCCATATGTGTATCAGTAGCTACCTGCAAGATCTCAGTATAGGCAAAAAAGGTCTAGTCAATTCATCAATTCAAGTGCCCATTGCACCTAGATAATGATCCACCTCAGCCTGAGACAGACACCCACCAGAGAGCAAACTGTTCCTTAGACTCTATGGACTGCATTGGCTAGATCTCCACTAACTACAACAGGAACCTAGAAAACTAGTTCATTTCAAACCTTAAATTTAAGTTTTTAATCTTAAACTGACTCCCAGCTGTGACGTTGTGGTGGTTTTACCCTGCTGAGCAGCTAAACTCCGCCAAAACTGCTCTCTCACTTCCCCTCCTCAAAGGAAGAGGGGGAGAAAATATGATAGATAAGGGCTTAAGGGTTGAGATAAGGACAAGAAGATTGCTCACCAATTACCATCACGGGCAAAACAGACTCAACATAGGGGATTAATATAATTTATTACTATCACTAGCAAACTAGAGCAGTGAGAAACTAAAAGCAAACTAAAAACACCTTCCCCCCATCCTCCCTCTTCTTCCTCCTCCCCCCCGAGCAGCACAGGGGAACGGGGAATGGGGTCTGCGGTCAGCCCATATCGCTTCATCTCTGCCGCTCCTTCATGGTCACTCTCTCTTCCCTTGCTCCAGCGTGGGGTCCCTCCCACGGGATGCCATCCTTCCCAAACGGGTCCTGCATGGGCTTCCCACAGGCTGCAACTCTTCAAGAGCTGCTCCAATATGGGTCCATACCACGGGGTCCATCCTTCAGGAGCAAACTGCTCCAGCACGGGTCCCCCACGGGTGGCAGCTCCCACCGGATCACCTGCTCCTGCGTGGGCTCCTCTCCACGGGCTGCAGCTCTGGCCCGGAGCCTGCTGCTGCGGGGGCTCTCCATGGGCTGCAGCCTCCTTCAGGCCACATCCACCTGCTCCTCCGTGGGCTCCTCCATGGGCTGCAGCGTGGAGATCTGCTCCATGTGGTACCCCATGGGCTGCAGGGGGACAGCCTGCTCCACCATGGGCCTCACCACGGGCCGCAGGGGAACTTCTGCTCCGGCACCTGGAGCACCTCCTGCACTCCTTCTGCACTGACCTTGGTGTCTGCAGGGCTGTTCCTCCCTCCTCTTTCTCCCAGCTGGTGCTGCATAGCAGTTTTTTCCCTTTCTTAAATCTGCTCTCCCAGAGGCACAACCAGCATTACTCAATGGCTCAAGTCTGACCAGCGGTGGGTCCGTTTTGGAGCCGGGTGGAGCTGGCTCTTATCTGACGTGGGGCAGCTTCTGGAATCTTCTCACAGAAGCCACCCATGTGGCCCCCATGCTACCAAACCTTCACCCCATAAACCCAACACAGATGTCTTCAACCACTGCCAGAAAACTGGAGCCATTCACAGTCATTGTAAACAGGCACAACAAATTGGAATCCAGTGTACAAAGCAACTTTTTACCATCTTCTTCACTCCCCGCATTTTTGTGAATTCCCATTACCTCATTCTCTCCACATCATTAGGACTTTTAGGGAGTACTGGCTTGTTGCTGTTTTTTCAGTTTGACATTCAATTCATAAAACAACCAATTTGGATGATAGAGTCCAAAACTCCATAATTCACCAGACTGAGGGCAGTCGAACCAGAGGACATGATTAATCTCTGATATCCTGTGTCAAGAATGGGCACTCACTGTGCTGCTGTACCTTGCCCCTGGGGGGGCCCTTGGGTCTCAGAGAGAGGGGAAGAATTGTTCAGTTACTGCTGAGTGTATTGGGTTTACGTGGTAAAGGTTTGGTAGCAGGGGGGCCACAGGGGTGGCTTCTGTGAGAAGATTCCAGAAGCTGCCCCATGTCAGATAAGAGCCAGCTCCAGCCAGCTCCAAAAGGGACCTGCCGCTGGCCAGACCTGAACCAATGAGCGATGTTGTTTGCGCCTCTGGGAGAGCATATTTAAGAAGGGGAAAAAACTGCTGCGCAACAGCAGCTGGGAGTGAGAGGAGTGAGGAACAGCCCTGCAGACACCAAGGTCAGTGAAGAAGGAGGGGGAGGAGGTGCTCCAGGCGCCGGAGCAGAAGTTCCCCTGTGGCCCGTGGTGAGGACCATGGTGGAGCAGGCTGTCCCCCTGCAGCCCATGGGGTACCACACGGAGCAGATCTCCACGCTGCAGCCCGTGGAGGAGCCCACGGTGGAGCAGGTGGATGTGGCCTGAAGGAGGCTGCAGCCCATGGAGAGCCCCCGCAGGAGCAGGCTCCGGGCCGGACCTGTAGCCCGTGGAGAGGAGCCCACGCAGGAGCAGGTGATCCGGTGGGAGCTGCCACCCGTGGGGGACCCATGCTGGAGCAGTTTGCTCCTGAAGGATGGACCCCGTGGTACGGACCCATATTGGAGCAGCTCTTGAAGAGCTGCAGCCTGTGGGAAGCCCACGCAGAACCCGTTTGGGAAGGACGGCATCCCGTGGGAGGGACCCCACGTTGGAGCAGGGGAACAGAGAGCGACCATGAAGGAGCGACAGAGACGAAGTGATATGGGCTGACCGCAGCCCCCATTCCCCGTTCCCCTGCGCCGCTCGGGGGGAGGAGGTAGAAGAGGGTGGATGGGGGGAAGGTGTTTTTAGTTTGCTTTTAGTTTCTCACTGCTCTAGTTTGCTAGTTATAGTAATAAATTATACTAATCTCCCTGTGTTGAGTCTGCTTTGCCCGTGACGATAATTAGTGAGTAACTTGCTTGTCCTTATCTCAACCCTTAAGCCCTAGTCCATCATATTTTCTCCCCCTGTTTCTTTGAGGAGGGGGAGTGAGCGAGGTGGATGTCGCCTGTTTAGCTGGGTAAAACCACCACACTGAGCAAGTTACGCAACCTGCTTATGTCACACCCTCCAAGTTGCAAGCAACTTCCTGTTGCTTCAGTAGCCTCCTGGAAACTGGAGTGGGCATGCAGGAGCACTGGCTGCCTGTTGAATAGTGAATAGTTGCTCAAGGGTGTGCTGTTTGTTCTTCAAGAGTGGACCAGGGCAGTGTGCTGTTGGGAAGCTCTTAATGACCTCAGTGGTCCAGAATCACTTGGAAGATTGGCTGTGCAAGATGTAGTGAGATATCCACCTGAAAGCCTGACTGGCTTGGCATCCAGCAGTGAGTAGTGGGCTGTGTTAGTAAATGTCCTGTAGATCCATGCCAGCTACCAGCCTCAGGCTCTGGTACACTGATCTCCTCCTCCTGTGCCTCTAGCTAGAGCTCATCCCATGTGACGAGCTTCAGGGCCTGGAAACCCTCCTCCTGTGTTGGAGTACCAGGATGCACTGAAGGGAAAATGCAGCAAACTAAGCCAGGCTGAGAAAACTACATGGCTCAGGAGGTATGGTCACAGTTAAAATAAAAGTACCATAGGACCCAGCTACTGCCTTAGTTTACTCCCTCAGTCAGTCAAGCATGGATGACTTCTTCAGGTATTTCTTTTTCATGTTGTATTATGAGGGAAAAAAAAAAAAAAAGCCCTCCTCCAATAGCTTTCAGCATCAGCTCTTTTATTTGGCCTCTGTTTTGGTGGCATGTTTTCTTTTTCAGTCTCTTATCAAGTATCAGGACCCTTTTAACCTTTTTTCCAGATAAATCCATCAGGCTCCTTTTCTCTTTCATGTCTCACAAAGTTAGTGAGTCCCTGGAATAAAACCACCCTGCTGTCTCATCTTCAGGTTCCTAGAATACACATTAGCACAAAATTGCATGACCTGTGCTTTTGTAACCTACTTGGTTAAATGAGGTACAGGCTATTTAATTGAAAATCTTTGAGGGAACAGCCTTGAAGCACACACCTTAGGCTGTGTAAGTTCTGAAGGTTTAATGCTCTTTATAGCCTTTCAGTAAGGCTTGTAATGACTTTGAATTGACTGACAATAATATAAGCTGTACTGCAAAAAAAAAAAAAAAAAAAAAAACAAATGCTGTAAAGGAATTTTCATGCTTTACTTTTATGCATCTTGTAGGGGAAAAAGTAAATATTTCACATAAAAGTATCTTTATTCTTAGATACCTATGACATTTAAAATACATAAAATTAAGTTTTAAAAGGCCAAATTTCCCTTATGAAAAGCAGGCTTAAAGTTACGGGGGTTTTGTTTTGTTTTGCTTTGTTTCTTGTGCTTTATTTGAAGGTAATGGATGACTTTAATAATAACTCAATACACAAAATCAGGGGCAGAAAGCAGACTTTAAGGATTTCAGACAACTTATAGTTTAATGCAATAGATGATATTGTACTCTGCATGATTAAGAAAAAACAACCCTTAGGATCTTTAGTGCTTGTATAGCGCTATCTATTCTGCATCAGCAAATGATTTAATCAACTGTGACTATAGCCAGACAGTAAACATATGTTATTCCTCCCTCAAGAAGCAGTAGATCTACCCTTGTTTGTTGATTCAAGCATGTTGTACACTTCAACATTATTAGCCAGTCACCCATACTTTTAAATAGAGAAGAAGAAGGTCTATTTGCTTGCAGAGAGAACCACAAGTACTTGTAGGGTAAAGAAGCAAAGACCTGAAGAAGCAAGGTGACCATTATCAACCTAAGAACAGGAATTATTTGCCAACCTTTGACTGTACGGATAAATTTTACAAGAACACTCGTGGCAAGAAAGCAATGCCTTTTGCTCCCAGAAGCACAGGCTGCTGAAAATGACACTGTGGAGCAATAAAGCCACTGATACACTGACGCTTTAACATCATTTTCTGCGGAGTCACTTGCTTGAGGGCATGTTTCACAGCATGGCACTACAAAGCAGTGGTTACTTTTGGTGATATGAGTATTACACATAAATACACTCAGCATGTAACAAACTCACCACAAAGATGATAGAGATGTTTGTTCTTTAATATTTTTCTGCTCTTCTTCCTTAGTGCTTCTCAATGCAGTGAGGTGCTTGATGCTCCCTTTATTACATTATTTGTATTCCTTTCCCACAGTGGCCCTAAACACACTGTCACTTAATTGGTGGCTCTGCCATAGACCAGGGACCAACACTAGGATTTTCCAGGGCTGACACATATAATTTAAACTGACTATACGTGACATCCCCACAGGGAACTCCTTGACCCACATTTAATAATTGTATTCCCTGTCAAGGCCTTGCTAAGTGTTGTGGGGGCCTTATGTCACACTAAATACTGTGAGCACCCAATCTGCCCTCTCTTCTACAGTACTTTCAGTAACAGTGGCTTCACCCACTTGTTCTTGAAAGCAAAAAGGAAGGCTCTTTCCCTGACAAACAAAGAGAGGAAGCTTTTAAAACTGAATGCTCACCACTGAAGAACTATCACACTCACAAGCCCTGTTACATGCCAGTTGCTGTGTTGTTTCAGAGCGCTGTTACCATTTGCCCTCTCCATCTCAGTGGGCCTTCCAACACCAGGATTCCCATTTGTCAAAAGACTGGAAGAGAAGCCACAGTCTTGCACCTGTAAAATGTGACCCTCAGTAGTCCCCCTCAAAAGTACTCAGTCCTGTAATGTGATTCTTCTCCTGCTGGTGCAGAAAAAGGGTCAGGAAACAGCTCCATTCCTCAGGTGCCATCTCAAGGAGTGCTCTATATGCCACATGCCAGGAGAATTTCCTGGGTTGCTATTTTGGGTTAGCCTTTAAGTTGAGACTTCTCTGCCTCACTTCGGTCCCTGAGAAGGTAATAGAGCAAATCCTTCTGACAACAATCTCCAAAGATATTAAGAACAAGAAGATGACTGAGAGTATACAGCACGGATTTACAAAGTGGAAATTATGCTTGACCAACCTGATGGCCTTCTGTGGTGAAATTACCAGCTTTGTGAATGAAGATAGAGCGACAGATATTGCTCATCTTGAATTTAGCAAGGATTTCAACATTGGACACTGTCTCCTGTAGCATCCTTATAGACAAACTGAAAACAGACTCAATAAATGGACAATGAAGTGGACTGAAAAAAGACCTGCTGAGCGCAAAGGATTGTGATCAGCAGTACAAAGTCCAGTTTGAGGCCAGTCACTGGTACTGTACCCCAGGGTTCTATATTGTGACCAATACATTTTAACAGTTTTGTTAGTGACCTGGATGATGGGACAGAGCACTACCTCAGTGTGTCTGCAAATGATACAAAACTGGGAGGAATGGTTGATATGCCAGATAACTGTGCTACTATTCAGAAGGATCTTGATGTGCTGGAGCAACGGGTCAGTGGGAACCTCATGGAGCTCTTCAATGGGAAATTTAAAGCCCTGCACCTGGGGAGGAACAAAGCCATGCCCCGTGCACACTGAGGGACAATTGACTGGAAAGCAGCTTTGCAAGACCTAGGGCCCCAGTGGACAGCAAGTTGACAATCGGACAGCAATGCATTCTTGCAGCAAAGAAGGCCAACAGCATCCTGGGCTACATCAGGAATAGTGTTGCCAGTAGGTCAAGGCAGGTGATCCTTCCCCTCTGTTCAGCCCTGGTGGGACACAGCTGGACTGCTGGGTCCAGTATGGGGCTTCTTGGTACAATAGAGACATGGACATACTAGAGTAGCATAAGGTCACAAAGATGATTAAGGCATAGAGCATCTGACATGAGGAAAGGCTGAGAGAGCTGAGACTGTTCATCCTGGAGAAGAGAAGGCTCAGGGTGATCTTATCAATACATATAAATACCTGATTGGAGGAATTAACGACAGAGATGGATTCTGCTCAGCAGTGCCCACTGACAGGACAAAATGTGATGTGCGCCAACTGAAACACAAGAAATTCCATCTGAACTTGAAAACACCTTTCACAAATTATGTGTCTTCAGTGTCTTTCATACAAACATAAGAGAAAATGCCTCTCCTCTCAGAAGTTTAGGATATGGCCAGCTAAGATTTACTTGCTCAATGCCTAGTGAAAATGAATATCAGCAAATGTCCAACCGTCTGCAACAATAGAACCCTTAGGTGAAAGTTAAAAAAATTACCAAAATGTTAGGTGAGGCTAATCAATGCCAGGTAAGAATAAAAGGTGTGGTTTGAATGACATTCAGAATGCTGCATCTCTGTCAGGGAACAGAGGGGAAAAAGTGTAATAAATAATTTCCCCCTTAAACTGAAAGATTAATTGTACTGTTAAGCAAAACTTTGTGTGCCAGAATGACTCATTCCTTTCTGTTGGAACGAGCACATTAATAATTGCAGATACTGGATTTTTGGGGAGGTTAATTAGCAATTAGTTGATGTTTCCAGTGTATTTTCTTCAAAGTCCCATTGTTTTTCTTCCTACTTTCTCAACTGTATACATACATGTTCCAGAGCAATATGGTATATGGTATTCAACCAGATAAAATGTAGATGACAGTCACAGCTGGTTATTAATATTGATGTTCACCTAATTAAACATCATAACCCTGAGGTGTTAATTTATAACATATTCAGTAAAAATCTAACAGATTTGAATGTATTATCTATATGATAGAAATAAATCTTCCTGACAACAGTTCGGTAGCACTTAGTCATTTGAGGAAACTCATTTTCTTAAAAATATATAGTTTTGTACCAACTAATTACCTTGATTCCTTTGACTTGAGAAGGCAATCGTCCTTCTGCGCTGCTGTGGTGCTTCATTGTAGAAATCAGATACATTTCTGGTTGATAGTTAGTGGGAAATTCTGGTACATATGAATTACAAATAATATTACCTCCCAGAAATTATTTAGCTTTTCCTCATTAGCAAGTTTTGTATCTGATATTAGATCATCAATATGTTTGTAGGAGCATTTTTCCACTATCTTGAATTTCCATCTCTATAATACAAGATATCAGCTCCTCTGTAACCAGTCATTTACCATACCTATTTACATAGCCTAAAACTAGGCATAATCTATTATATCTGAAATGTAATACAGTGCATCTACGTAGAATGCTTTTTCATTTGGTATAGTGGATTGAGAATGCCGCATGTCATGATGCAACAGTTTTTATTTTTATTCAAAAGGTTAAGAATGGCAGTTCAGATTCAAGCTAAACATACCTCATTCAGCCTCCATTCCCTGGTGTAACACAACAAAGTCAATAGCAATGTTCCAACTCATCTCCCTCCTCCTCTTTCTACAAATCAATTGTGTTTGTTCACTTATCACCTTCTGGCTCATATTTCATTTCTATTTTGGGGCATCAAATGTGATACAGAATAGCTGCTACCTATTTGTTCTAAATTGCTTCTTGCAGCAGATTCTTATTTGTTTGCTGAGTAATTCATATCAGTTCTAATCTCAGGGTCTAATAACACCTCAGATCTTTTAAAAAACACTAGATCAAATGCCTAGTTTGCCTCAAGAGTGTGGCTGGGGTCTGATCCTCTTAAATACCATCCAAGTACAGACAGCAGTTTTGACCACCTTCTTTCCAGGATCGTCTATCTGATTGATAACTGTTTATATTCTTTATGCACATCTCTATTTGGCATGAAAGTTTAGAAGTGCCTCTGTAGATGTGTGACCCTAATGCTCTGTTGTGATCATTTTTGGGTAGGCAGGCACTTGAACTCTTCCTTCGTTCCCTGAGAAAGCAGAAAAACTAAACATGAGCAGGAATATAATTAGCTTTACCTGCCAGAGACAGGAGATTGCACTTATGGAGATTTGACAGCAAAGACTTCTGTCCCTGCTCCCAAAGCAAGTTTGTTTAGGTGATTTTTTTTTCAACCTAATGGTAATCTGATGCATTTTAATACAGCTGGCTCTGGAAGGCTGGGTTTGCGTTCTTCTAACAGATGTGACAACTAAGATACAGTCAGACTTCTTTTATCTGACTTGCTGACATTATGAACACATGGAAGATACGAAGGCTGAAGATTAATGAGAATTATAAGCCACATATCAATCAGTTTAACATTTATTCTACAGAAATAATATTTAAGGATTTCTGGAACAAAAATTCTGGGTGTTAGAAGAGAGAGTTTTCCTGTAAGAATGCTCTTTATCTGAAGCAAAATAATAATAATAATTCAGATTTCTCTGCTATGATGAAACATACAAATCTATCTTTTTTGGTGAAAAGTTTTTTTTTTTTTTTAATTTCAAACAGACTGAGAGAAAAAGTTTTTTATTAAAGACAAAATGCCTTCCCTCATACAGTAGTTCCCACACACATACGCTATTCTGAGAATGAATATGTTATCTCAGTAATGTCGTTGTCAATCTGAAAATTCAATACAGAACCAGTTCAACTCATGGGCCTATGAGTCAGACCACGTGCTAACTAAAATAAAACCAAGTTGAATAATGGGTTTAGACACTGAGCATTATAATCTCCATCTTGAAAGTACCTACTCCGGAATGGAATGATTTTAGCATCTTGTTTTTCATTGTTATACTTTGATACATCCAGGCACCTTGAAGGAAGCTCCAAAGAAACCACATGTTTAGGAAAAGATGTGATGAAATGTTTAACGCTTTTGAATAAGAAACACTGGGCATATGGCCTAAATATGGATACTCATAGAGATTTAGAGGCACCTCACTCTCACTAGTATTTGTAGCTTTGAATCCTCTCCGAAGAAAGTCCTCCAGCTCTTTTCAGAATTCCTTTCACAAACAGAAGAACCTGTCCTTCCCTTTGAGACCCAGTGCCTGGAGGAAATATTGTCTCCCCTTACACACAAGGACAGAGTATCCCAGTATTTGCATATTCTATTCATGATATTACTAAACAAAAACAACAACAAAAGAAATTTCATTTCTGTGTCCAGGGACTGGAACCCAGCCTGACGTCCTACAGAGATATTCTCCTCTGCAAGAGAAAGGCTCTTCCAGTGTTTCTTTGAAGTGTGACAACCAGGGCTTGTCCTCCTCCTCCTCCATCCCAAAGCACACCCACGGAGCAGCACACAGACACAGCTGCACAACAGATGTCAACCCCCAGCCTGGTGTTTAGGGCAGCTTTGAAAGGAACTGAGGAGGTGCTGGGTCTGAATCCCCTCAGCAGTGGCAGATTAAGTACAGACACTCCTATAACCCTCTGCAGTTTTTTTGTGCTTCCCTAGACCTCCCTAGACATAGGGAATGTAACTTCCTGCAGGGCATTTTGGACACTGAACTTCAGTGTATTCAGGATTATTGTCTGGTATTTAGAGAGTTAGTTCCCAGTTTAGGCCAATAATCACATTTCAGATGTAGCCCATTGAGTTTTTTCTACACACAGTATCTTGAATTGAAAGGAAGCCTAACACTGCTTCAGGCTTCTGTGAGGATTGATGTCAAGTCATAGAGAACAGATAGCAAAAACATTTTTACTCCTCTAAGAACTTCTTTGCTTTATAGGTGAGTGCTGAAAATGATAGGAACAAGATATTGATAGCTCAGAAAATGAGTCCAGAGCGATGACCAGCTAAACAATCAAAAACTGGTATCACAAGTTTGGAGTTCATATTCCCTGTCAAAGTGGCAAGCAGTTCCCTGTACAAAGAACGGAGATTACCGTCTATTCTCTTACCTGTCAATGAATGGGAAGAGGAGGCTTTTGGAAAGACATTTTTACTTAGCCCACCAGGACAGAATTACAATTATCCATTGTGGGCAGATCAAATGAGAAAACTGTCACTGATGCTCCATTTTCTCTATGACAGCATTTGGGATGTAGATGGTGATTCCAAATGCATAGCCTTGACTGAGTGAGCTCAGTTACTACTTCCACACATTTGCTTGATTACGTTGGGCATTAAAATATGCGCAATAACATTTTTAACAACTGATTTTCAGGAGAAGGCAAAGAAGGAGCAAGAGTGAAAGAAATCTTTGTCTCAAAGTTGAAGGACAGAGCGTCACATATAACTTTCATGTTTGTTTTGTATATTTTTTATAATTAGACCTCAAATAAAGTAGAAAACTCATATCAAAGCAGATAACAATTCTATTTATCCCTGAACAGACTTTTTTTCCTTTTCTGTGAGAGAAGCAAATCTATGATTTAAAAATACTATAACAGTCTGGGATGCTGCTGTTAATGGGGAAAGAGGGAGCTATGCGAGAAAGAGGCTGAGAGAGTTGGGACTGTTCAGTCTGGAGAAGGGAGGGGAAGGCAAGGCAAGGGAAGGGAAGGCAAGGGGAGGGGAGATGGAGCCAGGCTCTTTTAAGTGGTGCCCAGTGACAGCACAAGAGGAAATGGGCACGAGCTGGAACACAAGAGGTGCCATCTGAACATCAGGAAGCACTTCTTTACTGTGCAGGTGAAGGAGCACTGACAGAGGTTGCCCAGAGATGTTGTGGAGTCTCCCTCGTTGGAGATCTTCAAAAGCCACCTGGACATGGTGTTGGGCAACCTGCTCTAGGTGGCCCTGCTTGAGCAGGGACGTTGGACCAGATGACCTCTAGAGGTTCCTTCCAACCTCAACCATTCTGTGATTCTGTTATTCTGTGCACCAGGTACTAATGAATAAGCAACAGACTTGTTTTAAGACACTGAGACAGCATTATGCTTTTCACCAGGGATAAAAGATACTGCTGTTTGCATAAAGAGTTTATCTTCAAATAAAAGCTGTTGTTGGCAAAAACAGTGAGCAAACTTTAGTGAGCGGATCATTACTAGATGTGAAGGGCTGAAACTCACTTGTGGAAACATTTGTGCCTCTCTTTTACCAGTTAGTGATGAACTGTAATTGTGGTCACTCAACATAGGACTACCAGGCAAAATAGTTTGAATATTCTTGGCTGTGAAGACTATGATCTAAAACAATACGTATCAATGCCAGATTACCTGGCCTTGTCACAAGATCATAAGAATTTTTAATTTGATGTGTGGTGACCCGTACAAATTCTAAGGCATGTGAGTTGGTAGCGAGTGAAACGCTTTCTAGTAAGCCATGAAGCAGATGTCCCCAGATGTCCCATCCAGTTCCCTCCTTTTCATATAATGCAATTTTTTTTCTTCATATACACACTCTCACATCATGTACCCTCTTGGGCACAGTGCAAGGCATACTCTGGGACTCTTTACAGTCATGTTTGTCCTCAAAATGTAGGAAAGGTAGTGAGTTTATGCAATAATCTTTTAAGTGAGAGTTTAAACCCTACTGAGCCTTGCAAATAGCCTTCCACTTCCTCTGCAGAGATTGTAAAACACATAATCTTACCTGCACGCATTTTAAAAAATTAAAATATTAAACCCCCATTCTTTTCTCTCTAGGCTTCTAATGGTAGTCTAAGGTTGAACTGCAGGCAAGCTCTGCCTGGACACCTAAACAATGGAGTTAGTGTAGGCTTAATATCTAAACCAGGAAGGTTGTTAATAGTAATTGATTGAGAGAATCCCATGTTCCTCACCTGAGTGATGGCACATATGGCACATGGGAACCCAGCCCCTCTTGAGGCCTTCCAGCCCCCTCCCCCTGCAGGTCGATGAGCTTCTGGCTTGCAAGGTCTGCATCCTGAACAGCCCAGTGAAATGCCTCTCCAGGACAAATGACAGCAGCTGACCACAATTATCTTGGAAGATGCTGTACTCCAGCAGTAGTGTAATCTCTTTGGGCATCAGTGTTTTAAAACAACAGTGCCTGTTCTCATTATAGGTATTTTAGAATAGCTCTATAGAGACAAAACAAAATGTAACTCAATCTCTAAAATAACTGTCTCAAGTGAATTTAAAATCCTAAATTAGATAAATAGAGATCAATGAGGCACACTGAAAGGAGGGCAAAGGTTCAAACAAAAAGTCTGAGTCACCAGCTCTGATTATTTTATATAGAACTGTGCAAGAGAGACAGATTTTCTGTTAGGAATAAAATAATTCAGCTAGGAAATTCTGATCACTGTAACAGCCTACAAGCTAGCCTATAAGATTCTTGGGGCAAAAACTCTCTTTCACTGTGTATGATACAATGCCCCACATAAAAGTATTTCAGTATAAACTCCGGTTGGTCTTTGTCCTTCGCCACAATCTGCGCAGCAAGTAAAACTGAAGTTAACTGTTTGTTCCCCTGTGGTAATCTTTACCTGTTATCCAGTTTCATATGTACTGGAAGTGTGTTCAGATGGTTCTAGTCAAGGCCTGCTGTCTTTTAGAAAGCGCTGCAACATCGTCTTTCATGGTTTATCCTTTACGACTACAGCAGTCACACAAAATGTCATTGGCCTCTGCTGACCTCTGTTTCCAGTAAAACAATGAGCATAATACATTATTAGCTCATATTCCAAAGTGTTTTGCAAAGCCCCAGGTCACTTACCACAAATCTGTGCCCTGGCTCCATTCATAATTCTGCTGGGTGTTTTCAGGTCAACCTGTTGCTATCTTGAGTAGTAGCTGTATAAAATAGGTCAAGTGGTTAATATGCTAATGAATCCATTGCAAATAATCAGCCCTATAATAAACCTCTGCAAAGTTCTACTTGTCAGTAGAAAACAAAAATTATTCAAGCTAGAAAGATTTTCACTTTAACAGATTTCAGGGAATCTTTTGTTGTTGAGTTTGCAGTAATACTTTTACCCCAAGCTGAGGTGAGAACTTCATTTTGAAACAGGTCAGTGCCAAACAGAAAAGCATATAATGACAGAACAGTCTTCAGAAATTTACAGGAATTTAAATTATCACTTGTAAGGATGTCACAGGCAGTTAGATAGCCACCATAATCTACACCAGTGTAGTTCAGTTTGTTCTGTAGTATCTGTTCAGGTATCCTCTCATGCTCTGCAATAAATATGAGGAAAGTCAAGGTACTTCAGCTCTCAATGAAGAGCGAATATAGACAGGCACAGTTTTAATGGCAGAGATGACATTCTATGCTAATGATAGTGTGCTTTTCTGCCTAAGCATCTATAATCAAACATCTAAATTTAAAATAAATAAATAAATAAATAAATAAAAGATATTTGATTAGGCCCTACCACTCAGTTAGCAGTATCTCCAAAAGCCTGTGCCTTTTCTTTGTTTTAAGAAGAGCTATGTTCATCTAGTTCTTCCATTTTATGCCTGAGGTACAGTGAAAGTCCTCTCCAAAAGTTGTCTAATGGCTTTCAGTGTTTCGGGATAGAAGGAACACTAAAGAGCTTTCAGAAGAGGAAAGCAGTTCCCTGCAGACCTGCAGAAGCATAGTACCAGAAAAGTTCACTAACAGTAGGAAAACAAAAACTGAGAAAGTGAAAGTTCAGGTCTAAGAAGAAGCACTATAGAATATTGTTTAGCCAGAGATGGTAGATTCTGAAGAAAAAAAAAATCTCCAAGCAAAGGTTTATGAAGTAGTTGGCTGACACCCGCAAAGGGCCTCTGTGAGGTGGCATCCAAACTCTGTCACATCCAGTGACTCCTCATGAGCATTCCTCCACTCATCTTTTAACTATGCAGAGACAAGTAATAAAAGATTGGACTAGTATAAACACTAAACAGTAAAATGGGGTGACATCTCATTAGGAAACCTCAAGCCAACTATGTAAATACAAATAATCAGAATTTAAATCATAGTGAAGCAGTGTATGTATAAATATGCAACTTCTCAGAGGATCTTCCAGCCCGGAATATTCTGCTAATCCAATTACAAGAAACTGATTGCCAATCCAACTCAAGTATGTCAGGATTACTGCTTCATTAAATCTAATGGCTCCCTAAGGCAGGAAATGAAGCGGGTTAACAACAATTAAATTTTGGTAGTCCAATAAAAAATGTGGTGACATCAGCCTGCCCACATCAGAAATGATTAGAAATGTGATTATAAAGAAAATCTGTACTGTACAGCACGGAAGTTCAGACAGAAACATCGAGGAATTAAAATAAAATGTGGATATCACTTAGAAAATATTCTTTGTTCCAAAAGATTTCTTGGCACAGCAAGTTAACAGGTGTGCTGTAAATAGTTGAGTACATTTGTTTCCATTACAACTGAGAAAATACATTTTCTCCCATTACAAGGAATGCAAGAAATCAGTTCTTAATGAGTGAAAAGCAAAGTGAGTGTGGTTTGGGGGGGGGGGGCTTCTTGTGCCATGGGAGCATGCGCCCACCGTGACCAGCTGCTGACGCTGACTCTTGAGCATGGAATTCATCAGCCTGGCGAGACTGCCCCGTCTGCCATCCCCCTGCCAGCATAGTGGCAGGAACTGGTCCCTCCTCGCCC
>VXAL01018068.1:102412-121572 GCA_013399475.1 Chauna torquata | reverse complement strand
GTTTTTAGTGAATTACAGATGCCTAAAATACTTCATCTTTTACAGCTTAAAATTTCAGTTTTTGAAACTACTGGGGCAAGAGCTTGAGTGGAAGGGGTTATGAAAATTTATGCTTATACCTGCCTGTTTTTTCATCCTTCCCAGCATCCTCTCTTGACTTTCCCTCCATTTTGTGTCATTTTATTTGTTCTTTTTTTTTTGTTTAGCTATACTTCTATTTAGTGTATACCCTCCTGAATGCTGAAATCATCCCTCACTGGTTTGCAGGACACCCAGAATACTGGAGCTTGATTGCAACGGGCCACCCTGGGTATTTCAGTAGCACCACCACTAACAGCATTATTTATCCAGCTTGGAGCATTGGGAAGCTCAGAGCGTCAGGGACTGTCTCAGAACAAAAGTTTTCTTTCTTTTCCATTTTTTTCTTTCTTCACTGTCTTCTCCTTTTCCTTTTCCTTTGGCTTCTCATTGCTGATGAAGTAGAAATGCTGTTTCAGAAAAGAGAGCATTTTCTCCCTTAAGTATTTGTGCTGCTAGTTAATGCATATTAAAACCAAATTATCTTCAAACAGTTCTCCTTTACCTTTCCCCTTCCCTAATACATTAGAAAGCTGTACTAAAACAATTTGTAGACTAGTTTGCAAAGGGCAAAGTCTCACTCAGGACTCTTTTATTCCTGATTAGCCTGACCACATGTTCAATAAAGTGCAATTATAGTTCTGCTCAATGATGAGAGTGTGGGAACTCAAGGGAGGAAGTCATGACTTGATTTTCTTTTTTTTGTCTCANAAAAAAAAAAAAAAGCCACATTCTAGCTTTGTTCAAATCTTTACTTTTCACTGCTTTCCATAGTTTGGCTTTATTTATTGATGGTTTTGTTTTGGTTTTGCACTTTTGATATTTTTTATTGGGTTGCTTTTTGCTATAGAGCCCAAGGCTGCAAGTAGAGAGGAAATGTTTTCTTGCATGAGTGTGTTGCTGTATTCATCTTTTCTGGTTGTACCCGTTCTGAGTTAAATTGATTAAAATCACAGAGACATAGTCAATTCCAAACACAGCAGGCACCAGAATTTCCAGAAGAGTATTGTCCTATTTGTCCTCTGCTGTTGTAGTTCAGTACAGTTAAAAAAATAAGAATGTGCAAAAATTAGTCTGCTGTCAGTCAACTTATGAGCTTTTTAAGCAGTAGTAAACAATTCTTATTTGTATATAGATCTATTTCACCATTTTGATGGGAAAATAACAAAAAGCCCACTAAATTGGAAAGTGAAAGTTATTAGTCATTTAGCTTAATTGTACCTTGATTTTCAATAATTCGTGGAGGTCCATTATAAGTCATAACTAATGAACTAACATCATTCTTTGAACTACCATCTGCTGAAGGTGGTAATTATGGAAGAACAACATCCCCAGTATGGTGGGACTGTAACCAGTGAACACGCAGATAGTGTGGGAAGCAGCCCTTCACACAGATGTTAAGTAAAAAATAGACTGTTTAGAGTTGTATGTGATGATTAGGATGACAATAAAATGACAACTCTATTCAGATAAATAACAGGAGCCTTTTAAGGCTATTGCCAAGAATAGTTACGCTAAATATGTACCTGAGATATTTGAGAGAGGAAGGCAATATAATACAGCGAGAATAGCACAGCAGGCTTGGTACCCAGGCAGAGACAAGAGGAGCTGTTGGTTCCTCAGCTTGCAGCCCACCTATCCTGAGGTCAGCTGTACTCAGCAAGTTACTTGAGCAGTACATACAACACTTGTTGTAATGCAATTATGCTGGTATTGTGCATTGGACAGCCCTGGTGGCAGATGCAAAGGAACCCTGCTAGCCTATGATAGCCAGCCTACTTATTGCCAGCAGTGTGCAGGCTAGCTAGCTTAAAGGCAAGGCTCATGCAAAGTATAATCATAGTCAGATGCTGTCAAGGGCAGTGGACTGCTATTGAAAGCAACATCTGATCCTGTAACCTGTTTTGTCCACAGCAGCCGCCTCAAAAGCTGAGCTGATTGCTGATGATGCCAGGGGGAAAAATGGAGTACTTGGCATGCAGGCATCTGCAGCTGAAAGGCTTCTTGTAAACCTTCCCCCTTGGGTCCCTTTGTTTGGGCACCTTGACCAATGAGCAAATAGACCATATAAGCAGGGTATATACTCCTTAGAAGTATAAAGGAATTATTTATAAGATTATTATTTATGAGCTCTACATCCAATAGAGCTAGGATTAAGGAGCTACTCTTAGGCTTAGCATTAGTATGCTCATGACTAGGTCTCTGGAGGCCAGACAGAGCTCTGTCAGGAGGGATACGGCTGGCCCTCGTTTCTCCCTGGAGTCAGTCCTTAGTGTTGCTGACTTGTCATATTCCACTCCCTTGTATTTTTCCTGTAAGATTTTATACTTTTCATTTTTGTGTTTTTCTTCTTGAATCCTTGAGCTGTGACCTACCCCAGTTTCAGCAATTCTGCTTCCAGTTTTACCTTTCTTATCCCTCATGGCTCTGCTCTACAGACCATTTCACAGCTCTTTTGCACAACTTCACAATTTCCTCAGCAGCCTCAGCCCAAGTTATGCATTTGGGCATTCTAGATCTGAACCATGGGGAGGGAGAGGGTGTTACAGAGGGTGCTACAGACCTAGTGGGTTACAGTTACTCAGTTATGTCATGTCAAACCTAGGCTTCGGACCAGAGACATTGAACCCTCTATCTCTTTCCTGAAGCAGAAGTCACTGCTCCTCTCTCTCCCACCATTGACTTCACTTCCAGCCCAAAGACAGCACTGGTCCCACATAACAGACAGCAAAATTAAATTTTATCACTAATGCTGAAAAATCATGAGCTGTTTTGCTTGGAGCTTACCCTGACTACAAGAGCTGCAGTAACTAGCACGGTAGTATGGTCAATATGCTCTATGACAGGATATAGGAAGGTTCAAGAAGACTTGGTGTTTGAGGTCCAAGGTTACATAGGGATGGTATGAAGTAATTAGTTTCCTATTGTTCTCTTGGTGACTCTGAAACCTGCCTCCTGCAAGGAGCCCTTTCATTAGAGTTCCTCCAGCTGAGCACGATTGCATGCAGACAAATGTAGTTCAAATGCTGTTTCCTTTTCCTGGGGAACCACCTGCCAAGTATGTGGGGTTGATCATCTCTCCTAACAGCCCAGTTAATTAAGCATCAGTTTTTATCAGTGAATGAAGAGAGTGGAGTTCCCTTCACAGGACTGGAAGAAAAAGAAGGAAAGACCTCTGTCTGCCCAGAGTCAGCCTCTGAGAGTCAGTGGTACAGGAGGCCAGAGTCAAATTCTCTAGCCTCTAGGTTTAGATGTGCTAAATGGTTTTATGGACAAACATGATTTTTGTTATGTGAATGAAGCTTAAATATAATCACATTTTTGCTTCAAGACATAAATTTATTATTGAAAGAATGAAAGAAAAGTTCTGTGGCTCAGTCTGTGCATTGCATTATGCTGTTGGCTAAATATAATTAATGAAGTTATTGAAGCACCAGATGTTACTTAAGAGACAGAGAATAAAACAGTAATCTACCACCATTTGCCTAAAATTATTATTATTATTATTATTTTATGGATGGTGGCTTTGGGACCACTTTCTTAGGTGGTTACTTACCTGAGAATGTCAAAAACGTCAAAATATCTTTATTAATCTAGCATAGTAGAAACATAGTAGAGGCATTTGGGCCTCACTTTACAGTCACTGAAGCTGATGGGAAGTTTGCCAGTTACTCCAGTGACAATAGAAGAAGGCTTTTAATTGGAAGCATGCAAACCATGATAAGAAAATCCCAATGTTTAACATGCAAATCACTGAAAATTCTCCTAGGTTTTAGAAATAATCTGATCAGGCTTTGGAAGAGAAGAAGCTATCCAAAGTGAAAATGTCTATATAACAAGCTCCTTCTGCTTCATTTGTTTTCTCAAACAATTAAATCAGTGCAGAAGCATTTTTCAGCATAAGTGAATACAAGTATTTATTTTAATATATCATCTAATCATTAAAAATCCCAGTTAAACATAGTGAATTTTGATAGTTTAAGGCTGATGTCAACAGCAAGTCCATCTAAAGCTTGTATGCATTTTACCTTATTAATGTAATTTAAAAAAATGTTTAAATGATGCGTGGGGGTAGACTCAAAAATGCATAATGGATATAAATGTAATGTTACCAATTGCTAACAGAGAACGTAAAAATCAAAAGTATGGAAAAAAAACAAGCAGCAAAACTGCTGTACTGTTGGGAGGTTTCAGTGAGATGTTACTGAGTTTCCAGCCTTTTACATCTTGGACCTTTCTACCACACAGCTGGAAGGTAGCTGGATTCTGGCTGGCCTGTATTTTGCACACACTGCCGGTTTTGGAATTATCTTTTTTATCTTTCCCTCCATTTCACTGAGCTGAAGGTAACAGTGTCAGAAAGATTCAGATGAGAACATAAGAAGTAGAAAATTTCAGTTCAAATGTGTTTTGGAACACTTTCAGAATTTGTTTTTGGGCAGCCATAACCCATTTTCAGCGCCTATAAATTACAAATTGCGTATGCACATGATTAGTATTGACCAAATAAAAGATAGCTGAACTAGACTCAAAGTGTTTTTATGCTCTGGCAGCTCAAGTGTCAGTGGTATAAAAATCATATTCAGCACTCTGGAAAGAAATCCATCCTTCTCACCCCCACTGCAAACACCCCTGTCTTGTTCTACCTACTGTTGGGAAACAGTGATGCTATATGTCTCCCAGAGACCAACCAGCAGCCAGAAATATTTTCAGAAATATTGCAGCCATATGTGCTGGTATTGAAAAGCATTTTAGTAGGGCAAAAGTAAACTTCATGAATGACCCATGGGCTTTCTTTTGTCTAGCCTTTGCTGCACAGGAAAGGGCAGGGACAACACTGACACCTTCTGATAAGAGGTGGGTACGTCCATTCCCTCGCTGTCAGACACGCAGGATCCTCTGCTGCTGCAAGAGTGGCAGGTTCCTGTATCTATTTCCAATTCTATTTCTATAGTTTCAGGCATCTCCTCCAATCCTTTCAAGAACTGCACCCTTTCAGTATTCAGTTTGATGCAAGTTTCAGCTAAAAAGAGGTGGCAGACAAGGAAAGCTGGGGGATGAGGGCAGGTAAAGGCCTCAACTGGCAGAATCTGTAAGAGAAAGTGCAACTGTACTGTTTCAATGGTAAGATCCTTCTGTTTAGAGAATTTCAGTTGCAAAATAATGCCAAATGTAGATATTAGACACTGTAAGTCATCAGGTCATCAGTCACTGCAGATAAAGACCCTCCAGAAATAGGCTTAGACTTGTTTTTTCTTGAAGAATCATTTATAAAGGGACACAGCTTTAACTGCAGAGAGAGATATAAGGTGGTGAAAGAAATAGATCATAAACACACAAGCTTGGGCTAAGCCAAGAAAACTTTGCTTAATGCAGATGAGTTGTATCATTGCTTACAGAATAAAAACCTGCAATAAAAGACCTGCCTGTTCAAGAATCTAAAAAATGATGTTCATTGAAGGTAGTTAACGGGTTTCCATTTGCTGCAGGAAATCTCAGTAAAATACAGTGGACTGATTTTCCATTCATGTTACCACAGCCACAAAATCCACTTACTATTAGCGATAACGTTTTGAGTCTCCTGTTTGTGTTTTTGTCCAGGCCAAGCACGGGTCTGAAATCAGTGCATGATGGGAGTAGACATGACAAATTACAAGACCAAGTAACCAGTAGTGGGTTAAGAGTAAACAGGACTTGTACCGGGTTTACTTGGCAAGGTTTTGCTGGGGCGGGGGTGGGCTGCAGGGGTGGTCTCGGTGAGAAGATTCCAGAAGCTGCCCTGTGTCAGATAAGAGCCAGCTCCAGCCGGCTCCAAAAGGGACGCACCGCTGGCCAGAGCTGAGCCAGTGAGTGACCCTGGTTGTGCCTCTGGGAGAGCAGATTTAAGAAAGGGAAAAAACTGCTGTGCAACAGCAGCTGGGAGTGAGAGGAGTGAGGAACAGCCCTGCAGACACCAAGGTCAGTGAAGAAGGAGGGCAGGAGGTGCTCCAGGCACCGGAGCAGAAGTTCCCCTGCAGCCCGTGGTGAGGCCCATGGTGGAGCAGGCTGTCCCCCTGCAGCCCATGGGGTACCACGGCGGAGCAGATCTCCACGCTGCAGCCCGTGGAGGAGCCCACGGTGGAGCAGGTGGATGTGGCCTGAAGGAGGCTGCAGCCCATGGAGAGCCCCCACAGGAGCAGGCTCTGGGCCGGACCTGTAGCCCGTGGAGAGGAGCCCACGCAGGAGCAGGTGATCCGGTGGGGGCTGCCAGCCGTGGGGAACCCGTGCTGGAGCAGTTTGCTCCTGAAGGATGGGCCCCGTGGTACGGACCCATATTGGAGCAGCTCTTGAAGAGCTGCAGCCTGTGGGAAGCCCACGCAGGATCCGTTCAGGAAGGACAGCATCCCGTGGGAGGGACCCCACACTGGAGCAAGGGAAGAGAGAGTGACCATGAAGGAGCAGCAGAGACGCAGCGATATGGGCTGACCGCAGCCCCCATTCCCTGTTCCCCTGTGCTGCTCGGGGGGGAGGAGGTAGAAGAGGGTGGATGGGGGGAAGGTGTTTTTAGTTTGCTTTTAGTTTCTCACTGCTCTAGTCCGCTAGTGATAGTAATAAATTATATTAATCTCCCTATGATGAGTTTGTTTTGCCCGTGATGGTAATTGGTGAGCAACCTTCTTGTCCTTATCTCAACCCTTAAGCCCTTATCTATCATATTTTCTCCCCCTCTTCCTTTGAGGAGGGGAAGTGAGAGAGCAGTTGTGGTGGAGTTCCACTGCTCAGCAGGGTGAAACCACCAAATACGCTCAGATCAATATCCTGCCCTGTCTCCTTACACAGACATAAGACAACAGGTCAGACTGCCTACAGTACTCAGATTCCTGCCAGGATGGTTTCCTTCAAAAGCTGCCCATTCTGGAGGTGGGCAGCCAGGACACTTGTTAAGGGACGCTGGTCTTCTCTCAGCCCATGCAACAGAGATGCTTTCCAAAGGAAAGCACAGGAGGGGATGGTACATGCCTGGGTTTCATTCTGATGCAGTATCAGGGCTCAGCTGCAGTATGTATATCTGTATCTGGCAGCTTCAAAATACTTTTTTCTATCCCATACAAGGAAGGAATAACCTTATTTCTAGGATGAGGTATTGCAATTATTTTTCTCTACTGATAATATAGGGCTTAGTAGCCTTAGAAAACCAGGGTTCTGAATAACAGGAGATGCTTATCACTTTCCTCAGCTAAATTGCCACAGTAGTCATGAAAACTATTTCAGTTAACTGAAGAGGTCTGAGTCTTTTTAAAAGTGCCTATCTTTAATAACCCAGATACAGAATTTGTGAGTCTATTGACATCTCACAGCTAAAACTTGCTGGATCTGCAAATTTCTGAGTCAGCCCTAATCTACTTGCGAAGATGAAGATGAAACTTCATCAATGTTATTAATCATAAAGAAATGGTTAATAAATTGTTTAGCTGTTACCAAATAGCAGTACAGGTATACACTTACCAAACTTGAGCCGGGCTAATAAAAGCCTTCTTGAAAATAATAATAAAAAAATCTTGAAATTTTTTGTTTCCCTAAGGGTTTTCTTCTTGCAAAATCACAGAAGTAAACCACACAAAATACTTGTTCAAATAAGAACATTTCTCAGCTATGGAGGTAACTAAATCATAAACACTATATTTTGCCTTTAATATTTAAGCCATGTGTCAAAACTTAGTAGTCTCTGTGTGTTTAGAGGTATAAATTAAATACTTCTTTAAATTAGTGATCATTGCCCATTGGTTGGGAACCCTCTGCAAGTGTGAGAAAAGTAGGTCTTTTACATTGTGATAAAAAGTCCTATTTTGGGGGGTTGATCCACACTAGAAACAGGCTTCAAAATTAGAACTGCATCCACCAGCCCTTCTGCGTTCAGTGTAGTGCATTTGATTGCATTCACACTAAAGTACTTTGATTTAGCATAGTGAGTCCCATACTACAAACACACTAGCACGGAGAAACTAAAACTAGCTGTAAGTTCACTAGTTTTGGTCTACGGACCCCATGTACTTCCCTTCTAAGTTAGACTGTGGCAACCAGTTTGAGCACCCTGTGGCCACTGATGAGTGCCCGTTCATACCTAGGGTTGGTAGGGTAAGGCTAGCTTTTGTAATACATAGATATTCTCAGTTTGTGACCAGTTAATTTCTTCCTCTCTCTTCTGTCATTTTACTTTGACTTACTTTTGCTTGCAGTGTTGCTGCATCAATATCTATTATTAGTCTCCGATTATTTTCCCCACTTTGTTTCTTTCAGAAGTCTGAGCTTCATCCCAGCCTATACCAAAAGTGGGCAGGGGTTTGAGTGCTACTTAGCCTATCTCTACCACTACATCGTCTCGGATCTCACCTGCTATCCAGCACTGCCTCAACAACACATCAGCTTCTGTCAGGGTTGGGCTGAAATCTTGCTAGTGACCATGAACCTGAGGACAGAGCTCTGGGGCTGCCCAGCAGCACGGCTTACTGCTCATTTGCTCAGGTCCATAATGGCTGGAAGGAGGGGAATAACTGACGAAAGGGGAGAATACCTTGGCCATGGGAACAGCTCTGGTAGTGACTTTGAAGGAGGCAGAAGGGCAAGAAGAATTCAGATCTTTTACAATATGCTTACACAAGGGATTTAAGGTCTATTAAATATTGTGGAAGTGAGTCAGAGAGGAAAAAGGCATCTTCAGCGACCATGAGCTAAGGAAAGGGGGGATTTCCATAAGCCAAGCCCCCATGGATATCCAGGTGCTTCCTTAGAAGGGAGCTGCTTTGGAGGCTTTAGGAGTCACATCTAAGGAGCGCAAGTCTGGTCTTCTCAATGTGTAATGAAGCTGCATTCGAATTACTGGCGAGTTACTCTATTATTTGAGAGCAGACACTAGCTCAGCATATGAGGGAGCACATCTCCTAAATGATATTTTTTAATGGCAGAACATTATTTTCTGAGTTTTACACAGGATCCCGCTGACTTGGGATGTTTTTTATGGTGTCCTGCTCTTTCTAATCAGAATCATCCTGGTGCTTTGTTTAGGTAGCATCAGAAATTGATGTTTCCTTATGCAACATCTAAGCGTATTACAAACAGTAACACACTTTCACTGAAGGAGAAAGTTTGGGATAGAAAAATGACAATTTTAGCAAGGTGACAATGCTAGATGGGGAGCAACTGGTAGCATTATTCCCAGAAGTTCCTGGAAAGAGACTGGGAATTGCAAATCTTTACTCTTAGTTTTAGGTTGTCATTGAGGTCTCATACTTGCTGCTTCAGTGCTTGCCTTTTGTTACTCTGAAATAAAAGGATGAATGATCTTTGTTTCCTTTCTCTTCTCTTCTGCCACTTGACCACCATGCCAGACTTCCTCCTTCATCTACTTTCTACTCCCCCGAGTATCATTCAACTGCTTTTTTCATAGAACTTCTACAGACCAGTCTTTAGCAGAAAGGTTGAATACATATTCCCTAAAGACAGGCCACCAGAATAGACAAAGGACCTAAAGAGGAGCATCCTAAGGATAGTGTTGTCAGGCTGTATTACCTGTCTGAATCCCTGCAGGAGTCACATTCCTCTTGTGTTAAAAAAAAAAAAAAAAAGTTTTATTTTTATTTTATTCAAGTTTAAAAGCAGCATTTGAGTGGCAAGGAGGAAAATGAAATGTATTAGAATATAAAATCAAGATGTAGAAATTATTTCACTACGCTGTTTCATGTTTAACTTTCTTAGGCTTTTCTTCTTCACATCATTCATCCATACCATTATTTTCCACATTTAATTTGCACTGTAGCAGAGATTTTACTCTGCTGTTGCACATAGCAGCTCCAGTATTACCTAGGACTGGAAAAGAAGCATTCTTCTAAAGAACTGTTCAGCTTTTCTGAGGACTGCCTTATCAACATCTCCTCAAAAATGCAATACCAGCAGCAAGGTGGACATTCCGGTACTATCATTTGTTAGTTGTCTCTATGAAGAAAATCACTAATCCTTATTGCAGAATTTCAGAGTGAAGTCATCTAATAGGATAAACACTGGGAACTTACTAAATGGGCCCAATTTGTGCACAAGACTATATGCAATAACAATTTTAATACAGGGAACTTGATTTTTTATATTGGTCCACTGCCTCAGTTTGGCCTCCATTCCTTCCTATAGAGCCTTTGTATGTTATAAGCCTGTATATGAAAAGTAGACCTTGCAATTTCAGGGGCTAGTTTTTATTGCACAGTCCTGATTCTGCTGGAATCACTGCAGCTGTATGCAGTTTCACTACCAGTATCTTTTTTTTTTTTTTTAACACAAATGACATTATTTCCTTACTCTTTTAATGAATACAGTATATAAAATCATATCTGCTAGAAACATGTAGAAACCAGCACTAGCTTCTCCATGTTTTTCCACACGGTCTGTACAATGTAATTAAACCATGAGGAGCCAGTTTATTCTCTGATGTAAACTTGTGGTTTTAGGGGGTAAGAAAACATTCACAATCCATAATTAATTCTGTGAAACTTTCAAAAAACACTTTTAAATGGTCCAGAAGATCACAGCAACTCTAACAAAAATTATTTCATCTAGGTTCAGGTACTGCATCAAATTGAGATGTAGATAATATGTCACAAGGACAGTATTTCACACTTTAGCAATTATTCAGTTTTTAATGCGGAAAACATTTTGTTGCTATGAATTCATTGCAAAGGAAAAGCAAGTGAGTTTTCATTATTAACAGATATAAATAATTAAATTAAAGCACCCACCATCATACGTTTTGAAAAATCCTGCTGTTTTTTCTACCCAACAGTTAGAATGTCATAGACTATGATCCAGGGGTGCCTGCCTGTCACATCTGGAAACTCATATGTTAATCTTGCATGCTAATGAAAGACAGCAAAAAAAGGTAATAGTTAAAAAAAAAAAAATCAGAAAAAAACTGCAGGAAAAAAATCAAAGTTTTTTAGTATAACAGCATGCAGTAAAAGCTGCTAAAGTCAGGAGAGCACTAGCAAGATGTACACAACTTTTGGACTGGACAGGATGCCAGTGGGCCAGAACACAATGTCCTTTGCTGGGGTTAAGGCAAATTTGGAGCAATGTCAAAGCTTAGCCAGTTTTAGGAAAGAGTCCACCATGTAGTGTATGGTTGGCTCCTCCATTCAGTTTCCTACACCGTACCTTTTCCAGAAATGCAATGACATCTGTGTGTGACATGGAAGAATTCAGCATCCATTAGTCTGCCATCATAGACAACCAGGTTGGCAGGATAGAGCAATGTCTCTTCTAGGGTCATGTATTTTTCATTCCTCTTTTAATTATCATAAATGCTTTCACATATTTCTGACATTGATGGAGAAAAACTGCAGTCTCAATAAAAGTATTGAACCCTGCAAATTAGACTAAAATTTATGTGGCAGTTTAGAAACATAATGACTTATTCCAACAGATACACATTTTATAAGCACTGGCAAGCCATTACCTGATTAGGTTTCTCATGGTTACAACACAATGATGTACCATCTAGAAAGAGTTCTAAATGTCTCAGTCTCCTCATTTTTATGATGCATCATAATATATATATATATTTTGTTTCTATGACTCCAATATTCTTGTAGCCTAATGTTTATTAATTTGAACTTATTTTCCAGGTCAATAATTCAGTTGTCCAATGCTGTTGTCCTAAGGATTTACAACCAGACCTTTGTTTTTCAAATATTATTTTTCTCCATTTCTATTTTTGTCTCAACCTTCTGCAATGTGAAACGAACATTTCTATCGTGGTCATATAAATTGTATTACTCAGTGTAATGCTGTCACACTGAGCAAGCCCACTTTTATTTGATAAATGAAGTGCATGTTTCCAGATACTCAAATACATTGCATAATGCATGGAATTAGATTATATCAAATCAGATCAGATCAAATTGAATGAAATAAAAGGACCACCCTTCTCAGAAGAAGGTACTGAGTTCTGAAGTACTTCTCTGCCCAGGAACTAGTACTTACTGCATTCATCCATATCAGGAGAAACATAGAAGGTTAAGTCCAAATCAAATACGTAGGAGCCATGATTTTCACTAGCAGCTCTTACCATAACCAGCTGCATCACTGCCCCATTTATACATCTCTCAAAACCTACACCAGTCTTGAAATCAGGACAGGGTACAAAAGGGTCCAGGACTGCCTGTGCAGTGACTGCTCACAGGACAGAGGAGCAGTTGCTTCACAATCCCCCATCATCTGAGATATGCATAGGTGAGGCATGCTGCCTTCTCATCAGTAAACAAAGGGCTTTTTCAGAATTACCCATAAGATTTCAAAGCTGATTATATCAGGGACAGAGAGGAGTCACACATAGAATTCTTCTAGAAAATAAATAAATAAATAAATAAAGCCTGCCCAAATTAGTAACCCTTCAGTTTCAATATATCACATGTAAAGAGTTGAGACAGAAAAAAACTGAGAAAAAGTACTGTGGAGAAGCTGAAAGATTAATGTAGATGAGGAGAAGGAGTCAGAGACACATAAAGGAAAAAAGAAAAGTCTGGGACTCTTCCAAGTACAAAAGGGGAAGAAGATCTAATGTATGAGACTGTGTAGAGAGTGTGGAATTTCCTCATTTTTTCCATGACAGGCATAAGTGGAGACTAGACAGAGGAGACAGTCCTCTTCTGGATTTCTTGTAACTAGATTTTTTGAAAAGAACATTACAAACTTTGCTGTTATTAGTTAGTAAGTAGTCTCCAAGTGACTATAAAATATCCCTATATGTATTATTGTTATATGTATACGTCTCCCCTAAGTTATCTGAAAACACTGAATTGTGCAAAAATTGTGTGCTATAAAGAGATTGTGATTACTGGCATACACAGATGCTGTTTTATTCTGGCAGCAGAAGTTCTGAAGCCAAAATTTTGATTTTAAGTATTGGAAAAAAATACCACAGTTAAAATATTAGGTTTTGAGTGTTTGCACACTGGGCCTTGTCCTCTTCCCCATGCCCCATGATCCATCTCTTTTAACAGTCACATCTGTCTTAGGAAACACCCTCCTCAGCCACCACTGCTGGCCATCCTATCTATTCTTTCATGCCTACAGTGTCATGGTACCGAACTAACAGCTTCTGGTGGCAGGGAAGGGGAATAAAGGAGAAAAGAGAAGGGGAAGAAGTTGGACCATGCACTTTGTGGTTACAGCCTTAAGGATAAGGGAAAGCTGCCTGCCATGCAAAGCACAAGCAGCAAAGCTGTGAGACAACCTTGGAGCTGCAATAAGGAGGGAGCTGGTTAGAGAGGGTATTTTAACAGCTGGTTCTGCTGAAGCAGATCGGGCTTCACAGACTTGGTATCTCACAGTAATAGATGTAACACGGAAATAAGTCCAAAAGCATACATGAAACTAATGAAGTTGGAGCAAAAATACTCTTATTTGTATGTAGGGATGAGGTAATGAGATGTCATCTTCCGGGTAGCTGGGATTAGACTGATTGGGAACTGCAGCAATGAAGCTGAAATGTGGTTTAATCATGAACAAGAGTTTTGGCAGAGGAATCACTGAGAGAAATCTGGTATTCCTTTGGACATGATTGCTGATACATGTACATACAGAGGTGACATGAAGGTTGTGAAATCAAGTTGTGTCAGATGTCAGCTAGATGATATTAAAGATGGATGTGAGATGTGAACCGAGGGTAATGGAGTTGTGGCTTTGTCTACGCTCTCAGGCAAAATGCTACACGCCTAAAATATATGGAAATTGAATTGTCGTGAAGTTTCTATGTTACATTGTCTCAGCTATTGTATTCTCATTTCCAGAAAGTAGCAATTTTATTTTCTTTAGTCTTCTGTAATTAATTACAAAATTCTGGACTACAAATAGGATAGGCTACCACGTGATCAAGATTTCTTTGGCATGTTTTTCCTTCCTAGTATGTCTAAGTGCCTTATTAATAGCTTTTAGCTTGTTTACATTTAAATTTAAGTCATATTAGAATTCATGCATTCCATTGATATGCTAATCTGTTTCTCAGTTTATGTCAATCTGGGCATTTACTACTTCCCTGAATACTTTGTACTCAAATTAAAACTATTTAAACATGACAATATTTTATGACATGTTTAACAAATTAATTGCAAAAGGTTAGCAATTTCATTGTGAACTGCTGAGTGAACCTGTCAATATGATTTTTTCAAGTACTGTTATTTATAATCCACTTTTGTTGTAAATATATAAAGAAAAGATAGGAAATTAATGACAAAGATCTGGAGTCAAGCTTCATTTACTGCGATACCTTTGGTGGTCTGTGTTTCAGCAGTATGAGATGGGTGGAATAAATTCAGGACAGTCAGATTTCATCCACTGCTGCCTGGGTGCTGTTTTTCTGTGAGTAGCGTCAGCTGGAGGACTGCATGTGCTTTCAAATATTCTTGGTTCAGATTGCAGGGATTGCTTTCAGTTCCTGGCTTTGGAGATGAGCGCAGACATTCACAAGTGATGGAGCTACTGCAGTGAAAGATCTTGTGGTGCCAGAATGCCGAAGATGGGAGCTTCTTAGACTAGTCACTTCTGCCATACTGTTGTCCTATGCTTCATATCCTGCATAAATCTGTGCATTACTTGGGTATATTGCAAAAAAAGGTAATTTGGCAGCCAAAGCTCCCTTTCTTATCTTATACCTACAAAGCTAAGACAGCTAAGCAAAGAGCTTTATCTTAGGGGAAAAAAGAAAAACTTACCCCTACCCCCTACCCCTACCCTACCCCCCTCCCAACAACAAAAACACCTTATGTTTAAGCTTAGGTAGATCTGCAGCAAATCAGCCTGTCCATTACAGAGCAATTATGTATATGTATTTATGCATTCATGAGTAGAAAAGGAAAAGTGAGTAGACGCATGTAGAAATGATTGTATTGGATTGTGCAAGTGGTTTATTATATACAGCTGCAACAGGAGAAAGTACAATTAAGCCTACATACAGTATCAGGCCTAGCTGGAGAGGAGATTTGCTTTCAGATTTCTGACCTTGATTTTCCTTTTTTCTTCTCAAACAAAATGAAGCGTTTGTTCATTCTGTTTAAAATACCCTATCCAAAAGTGCTGATCTGGTAAAGTGGAAGGGGAGATGTGGGTGCAAGGGCTTATTCCAGGAAACCTTTTCAGTGGCTGCATCGACATTGTGCACCTGAGGAGGTTACCATTCCTTCAACCAGATAACTTTAAAGCCTGACATTTTCACCAACATTGTACAAGAAGGGCTTATCATACCCTCTGTGTAACTTTGTATTTTATTTTTAGCCTTACTGAATCAAGTGACAGGTGGGAAGTGGGAAAGGAAGTTACACTGGAGGAATATTTTAGAAATGTCAATAGGCTGTCAGTAAAGTCCTAGAAACCAATGCGGTGAACTACTTTCATTCCCTGCCCCTCCTCTGTCCCAGACATCATACAAAAAACTCTCAATTAGAGGAAAAACTTTGTGACAAAAATCCTAAGGTTGTTGCAGGTAATAGCAAAACCATGGGGTCCTTGAGGTCAGCAAGCAAGGTCTGGTACTCAACCCACTCCACGAGTGCAGGAGCTCAACAGACAAAGAGAGGTAAGGAAAAAAAATCACATAGCACTTCCTAATAACTACACATTCATAATGAAGGGTTAATAAATTATGAATAGTTATAGGCACGAACAATACTTGTTATAGACAGCTATAACCTAGACTGATAGTTAGTCTAGCAGCCTTCTGGGATCTGTAACAACTGACTGAAGATTTATTGAAAGAGCTATTCATAATTTATTAACTGTATGAATGGTTATATGTGCTCGTAGGTTAACAGTTTGATAGAATAAACTTATGATAGAAAAGCAATTTCAGTACTTACTCTAAAAAAGACTCTGTTTATGTAAGAGCCATAAAAATTAAAGCTTATTTTCTGTTTTGTTGAAGTAAAATATAATATGACATTTACAAAATCCTCCTGTTTTGAATAAAATGATATTTTAAAACCAGTCTTTGAAATGTAAGGGATGTTGTATTCTAATAAGAGTGAGTTTTTAAGGAAAGCTGAGCTGCTGACCAGTCTGGAAGGCCTGTCTGGAAAGAGTAGGATGGAAACGACTTGTTGGACTGCACAAAATGGCAGCACTACTTAATTTCTGAACTTCTGAAGAGTGTTCCTCTCTTGGTCTTTGGATTTCAGTCAGGAAAGGAAACGATGTGAGCAGTGGTGCTACTTGTTTTTTCACAAAACATTGTGTAAAAATATCTGTCCTGACAATGTCTGACTGTAAGCTGTCTTTCCTTCCCTTGGTTGATTTGTTATTCGTAATTTCTGCTCAGCTGCCTGAGAAAAAAAATTAAGCCAGTTGAATGGCATCAGGGGCAGAAATGCTTATTAGTGACTTTTGGTGAGGGATGTATCACATGAAGTGATAACTTTAGCTGAGAGAGAGGGAAGCTTTATTCTATTTTAATTTGAATCTACTACCATCAGAGCATGCTATACTTCACAAGAGTCTCTTGGGAAGAAAGGCATGTCCCACAAGCCCACTGGACCAAGTTTTTGCTCTTTTTACTTGCATAAGAGCTGGAAGAGAACAAATTGTTTTACTGCTCGTCAGTTCCTGACATTTATTGTAGCTGTATATGAAGAGTGATAAGAAAGAGAAAAAACTTTACATGCTGGGACAAGAGGAAGGTCAGATTCATCTTATCTGCCAGGTGGTTCTAGCTCAACAAATGGAGAGAAAGAGCCGAGGGGAAAAGGGACAAGTGTGATTTGCTGTGAAAGAAACACAAGTCTGAAATAGATTTATTGGTATTGCTCAGAACATAGACGAGTTGTGACACTGAAAGAGTAACCTTCTGAAGCAAACCTGGGGTTTTGTTTTTGGGGGTTTTCTTACAGCCAGGAGGTACCTTGCCTCTCTCCTGTCCTAATTATATAGTAATTCAGCTGCTGTATTTTTTTTCAGTATGTTCTTGAAAGGTAATTTTGCTCTACAATGTGGTATTGCTGTATGCTCTTAATATTTAATGCAACCAGTCAAAATGTGTTCTTTTATTGAAAAAAAGACAGTTTGGTGGCAGTTGCAGGAAGGCTTGACCACCTCTGACTTGAACCCTCAGTCAAAGCATGTGAACATGCACGTGAGGCCAGCCATAGTTGTGCATCTGCCACAGGCATGACAATTGCAGCACAAAGCCCCAGTAAGGGCAAATGTGCCTTTTAGTGTGAGCCTTTCCAAGTGCCAGATCATGTCAAAGATGCAGTCCCCAGTTCAATACAGCTCTGCAGCCTTGTTACTGCTCTGCAGCCCCGTAAACCGTCTGTGGTTGCTGCTGGCACTGCTGGTCAAAGAGCAGAAGAGACACCAAAATATTGTGCTTTAAACACATGGGTTGCGATCTCCACAGTGAACGAGCAGAAGGCTGGAATGAAAATATATATCTTATGCTGGATATATGAGAAGTTTGATGTATAACCCAGGTGGTAGAAGAAGGAAGAGCTGGAGCAGAGCAGGAGTAGAGCAGATGGAGGCACAGCCAGGACACAGTTTCCTTGCGTTGGCCTGGGGCAAGCAGGGAAAGTGACGAGGGATGGAGCTAGCTTCCAGGCATCTGAGCTCAGTGTTGTCTCATCTCAAACATCTGAAAGTTACTTTATAGTCAAGGAAGAAAAATAGTTCCAGAAGAACCTCTGCCCTGTCTTTTGCATCTTTCTTAGCATTAGATGCTTATTAGAAAAATAACGATCTAATGCTCATGATAGTCCAGGGTGACTAGCTTCAGTGTAGCCTTCCAGACTTTCATGTCTGGGGTGTATTTTGACCACACACAGAGCCATAACCCCAGCTATTTTTTAGTAAAAAACATAAGCATCAATCCCGGCGGCTCCCTTTGAACACAGGGACTCAGTGAGTCACATCAGTTTAAATAAGGCTCTGGTTTGTGCTTGCCAACGCCCTCATATACTTTCACTGCTAAATGCAGCTTTTCAACACTGTAGTTTTACAAATGTGCTAGAGTGCTTTGTATCCCTGAAAAGCTGGAAAAAATAAGATAATAAAAGGTTGGTCTTATAACAAACAGGTTTAGATATGTATTATCTGCCTTTTTCGCCAGTCTTTCACGTTCTTTTTGTCAGTGTATGGGCAGAAGGCAAAAATGTGCAATATTTTTCAGCTCTGTTAATTACATGAAGTAGGAATATGCATGTAGTGTTTCTGTCATGTAAATAATCTCCACTTTTCTGCATCCTTTCAGTATTATAGCTACAATGCAACCAATGAACTATTTTTTATCTTGTTTATTATTCCACTCAGCTGTGACATGTAAGAACTCAGTTTCAAATGACAGATTACCACTATCCATGTGGATTGCTTTACCTTTAAATTTGCTGAAGAAAGAGTATTAGTGTATTATTAGTAAGAAATGGATCAAAGAGTAACTTTTGTGCTTGGGAACCATAGGAGATTTGATCCTGCATCACTGAAGTCAATATGACTGCTGCCATGTACTTAAATCAGAACAGGAGTGGGCCTCTGGTCATTTGGGGCTTCGGTAGAAGGAGGGATTAGAATAAGGTTAATTAAACACAAGATAAATTGCTGAACCAAAATATAAAGAAAGGTAGACAGGAGAGAACCTAGAGAAAAGCAGACTGTGGGAACAGAATTAATACAAGAAGAAGAAAAGGAAAATTATGTTGGTTTTCTACTATTTTAGATTTTGAATAAAAATACAGATGTAAAAGATACATATTTATTGCATATCTGAATGACTAAAGATTTTCTTTTGAAAATCTTTGGTGAGAAGGAAGTGAAGCAGTAAATATAAAAATCTCAGGCATTCCTGTTTCCCAGAATATGTGACTTGAGTGAGGACATTGAACAGAGAGGTAGAGGGCAAAGTTTTCCTTCTTATCAACTATTATTTCTTTTTTTTTTTCCTCTTTTTTGACAGTGATATCCTGAAATTTTTGAAAAAATAGATACTAAGTATCATCTAGTAAATGAGGCTCAAGATCTCCCCCAATATACAGAAGAAGGTTGTTCCATTGTCCCCTGACCAGGACAGAAAAAAAAAAAAA
>VXAL01018068.1:43845-102005 GCA_013399475.1 Chauna torquata | reverse complement strand
CCAGGACAAAAAAAAAAAAAAAAAAAAAAATCAGAATCAGAGTATGCCATGGGCTGCAGTTAGGGCACAACAGTGCAATGTTGAAGAACAGAAAGCAAGAACTCAAATCAAGTGATCTTTCATAGAAATGCCACATCTAAATTACCGTTATCATGTATGTTGTCCTTCCTCTGTCTCTCTCTGACTTAAAAACAAACAAACAAACAAACAAACAAACCACTAATCCTGGACCTGAAGTAAATTTACAGTAACTTGGATTTTCCACTAAATAATTTCAGAGATCTTTTTTTTTTCTGGTGGATTTTCCTTTTTATGTGAAAAAAAAATTCTTTTGGGAAAATTCCTGGTCACTGGCAGCCTTGATACAATAAGCTTCTCCCTGGAAGTTGTGAGTAAAGACTGGAACAGGTTAACCAGGTGAGGGCAAGAGTTAAGCTTTTTATTGTGTAGATTTCCTGCAAACTGTTCATGTAAGAAGACACAAACAGAGAATCATATCTTCCACTGGCAGAAGAATGTCCTGTTGCTCCTTATTTGCACATCTGAGCAAACAAACATGCACGTACGCCCCTCTTCCTTTGACACACACATTTTTCTATCTATAAAACTAAAGGAAACTATACAGTAGCCTGTATGCCTTATATCTAGTCTTAGAAAAACAAGTGATATTTTCTAAAAGCAGAGTTAGGACCCCTGACTGTACCAGGTCTCCTTCCTAGAGGCATGGAGTCCATCTGCACATTTGTCACACTTTTCTGATCAGTTTTCCCCTCTGCACCTTCCCATTAGTCTCCAGCTACCAATGGAGCTGAAGCTAGAATTGTGCTCTGGCCCCACTGGCATGTCTCCACTTCATAATCTGAGAAACAGCACAGTCTCTATCAATACATTTTACAGCCAACTAGGATACAGAAGTATAGTGTGTATGGTTACACTGGCTGAAGACAGAATAACAGAAAATACGGTAGGAAAAGAAATCAAGAGATCATCTAACCTGAAGAAAGACCAAAACAGTCCACTTCTTGCTATGCCTTAGAATGTCACCTAACTTGTTCTAGACATCTTTCAGTGAGGGGAAAAAATAAACAAACAAACAAAATTTCCCCAGATATGCCTTTACTATTTAACTATTCTGCATGCTACAATGCATTTCCTAATCCCTAATCATTTTGCAAATTAAACCTATTGCTTCTTATTTTAGCTAAAGTGAATATGACAAGATGGTTTATCATCATCATTTTTGAAACTAACCTTCCATGTATTTAAAGTCTGCTGTCGTGTCTTCTTTACTCTAAACTAGATAACTCTGCTCCTTTAGATTTTTTTTTCAGAAATCATGCTGTTTAGATCTCTGGTCATTCTTGTTCTTGTGGTTTTCCTCCAACTGGATCTTGTGTTACAGAATTGTCTCACTGAATTCTTATTACATCCAAATAAAAAGATTATTCCACAGCTTAAAATGTAGATATTTGTACATACCAGTGTGATATAATGCTCTTAGATACATTCATTCTGTGATCCACTATGCCTCCCAGATCCTAGTTAGATGTTCCCCATTTTTTGTTTGTGCAGATGATTATTCCTATCTAGTATAAGATTTCGTATTTATCTTTATTGAATTACATCCATTTTCCAAAGCTACTCCTCCCATTTGTCAAAATTGTTTTAAATTCTAACCCTATCACTTAATGTGTTTGCAGCCTTTTCCAGCATGGAGTAATTAGCAAGTTTAAAAATGCTGTGTTCTCTACTCCACTATCCAAGGTCATTAAGTTAAAGTGCTGAATAGTACCAACCTCTGAACAGGCAAATCCCTATTAGCTTCTATTTGGGAATGTACCATTGACATGAATCCTTAAATACTTTTTTCCAAACAGATATCCGGGGAGTTAACAATTGCCTGCTGTATCACATGGTTGTCCCAGTTATCCCTGAGAAGCCTTGCTTTCCTGACCTTCCTGACTCAGTGAACCGTGGTAAATTTTCACCAGATAATATTCCTTTTCACATTCCACATGTTTGTAAAGTCACTGAAATTTGCAGTCTGTGGGTCCTCCCCAGTATTTTTTTTAATTGGTAAACTCTGGTCTGTAGATGAGTTTAGGGCAGGAGTTCACAGATAACTGATTACAGCAGGGGGTTATTTATATATAAGAAAGGGTACTGAAAACAAGGGAGAAAAGGGAGAAGCTCCTAAGTTAGATGATCTCTTCTAACCCTCATGCTCAATATTCTGCCAGCATATCACACATTTTGTCCCATTTTTTATCTCTCTCTCCTCTTGACAGGACATTTGTCCCCATATGCTTGGAAAGTACCAATCACCAGATGGGTGTTAGTATAACATGATCATTAAAAATAATATTAAAGTAAGGTTATATGATAAATTCTTTTTTTTTTTTTTCTGCATGACACTTAATAGATTTTAATATTTGGTAAATACACTTAGTCAAATTCTTCATTTAGACAACACCTTTCTTCATATTTTAATTCACAACATGTTATTTGTACAGAGAAAAAAAGAAAGAGAGACTTGTCATCTGGAAAACTAAAAAAATTAAATATATCCAACCCTGGAACTGAATTTCTTTGGTTGTCTCGCTTACGATCAATTGTATCATGAGCATGTCAGATAAAAATAACAATGTTTCAGGATTTTTGTCAGGAGTCATTCCTTAAAAGTATTTTTGTTTTGAGTTTGTTTTCATTCCACATATATATTTCAAACAGAAAATCATAAATAACACTTCATATCATAAAAACAATATTATGTACAAAAGGAGAAATCAAAATGAAACAGATGGATGTTTTAGGCATGGTATTCTGATCAGTATCTCTTTCGTACTCTTTATTTTCTATGGTAAATCAATCATCTCTGATAATAAGTAGGCAGAAGGCCACTGAAAACAGACATGCATTTATATTTTTAAAACATTCAGCTTATGCAGAAGCATGAAGCAGTGCAGATGAGTGACCAGTATAAATGTAGGTTTTTATTATTGCTTCCTTCAGTCTCTCAGCCCCTGCACCCCTGGTATTTGCAGCAGTCGCTTCATTGTATATAGTTACAAGTTAAGTTGAATGTACTTCTCTGGAAAGAACTCTTTTTTCATATATGTTTGTACAGTAGTTAACACAATGTAGTCAAGAACTAAAATGAAGGCAGATGGGAATCAGAACTAGTGAAATAATAATATCCGTGATAATATTTTTAATTATTATCATTAGAAGTTGTATGTATTACCCACTCAAGGTATAGGTAGATGAGTGGAAGACTGCAAGATATATCTCAACTTGTAATACTTCCTTCCTCTATAGCAGCTGGACTGATGGAAAGATTCTCTCTTACACGGAAAAAGAATTCACTGACTGTTATCCAGTTATCATTGCTATTAACACGGTAGCTCGTTCCAGCTTTTGCACAGAAATGACTACTACAGTCTTTTTCTTCCCACGAGCATTTCTTTATCACAGCAGTGAAAGGGGTAAACTCTGCTCTTCTGAAGGCTTCTGTTCACATACCCAGGGAACCACTAGCTCTCTATCCGTCTGAAAGTGAGGCCAATTTTCATGGTGATAGCCTTCCAGGTCTTATAAGTATGTTGAGACAGGATGCTTGTTTAATCATTAAATGGCACAGGATATCATATATCTGTTCAAATATTTTAACAGCTTTGCAATTCACAGCTGGCTTTATTTTCACTCTTTATAGGTTATCACCCAAAAATTATCGTGGTAGATATGAGTATTATTATGAGAAGGCTGTCTAGCTAGTTGCTTCTTAGATCTCAAAAGCTTCCAGAGGATAAAAACCTAGATATTTTTTTTTTTTCAAAAATTAACTTAATCCTACTCTGACAACTAAGTCAACCAATATGAGAGTAATCCTGTAGTGTAATAGACAAGACCAAAATGTACTATAATATTTTGTAAAAATTGTAGCATTTTGATTGGTCTTCCGTATGACATCTCTGTTTTTGTGGTATGCGACCTCCTCTATGAAATGTTGTTTTTGAAGAGCTATTTTATAACATGCCTTACAGTTCACATAGACAGATGGCACGTGCCACAAAGAACTGCAACTCACTCTTAGATTTTATAAAAGCAATTTCATTACTGTTATGTACTTTCCTACATGGTGTTCAAATTTTGAAACAGTGAAAAAATATCCCTATTTTGCTCAACCAAGCAGTCTGAAATTTCAGAAGTAGTTAAAAACTTCAAGTTGAATATGTTGTGAAAATTTCATTTTCCCATTTTCTTTTCGAAAGTGAAGATAAAAGTTTTCAATAATTCCTAAGAATTGCTGCTTCTATTTGCCAAGGTTTAGAGTCTTTGGTGGAACTGTGTGCATACTGTTTTCTCTTGTATAAAATGAGAAATATTACTGGCACTGCTTTATATCTGTCAGGGTTAAAAATACTATATTTATGTCTCATTATAATCCATTCACCAGCTTCCAGACCATATGTGCCCTGGGAATGTCAAAACTCCACATGATGTCCCTGAATGCTGGATTTTCATTTGGATATCTGGAGTAGCTGAAAAGTGTTAAACCACATGTGCTGTAGCAAAAAAAAACCCTCCCTGTTGACTGCATAGCTGCAGGGGTTAGCTCAGAAGAACACATTTTTTCCCAAATGCATGGTATAAATTAAACTCAACAAATTACTTCTATATCTGCTTTTCTTGTTTGATTTTTGTTTTTCTTTTCCCAAAGAGAAGTGAAATGTACTCATTGTCTAAAAAATCAAGTTTTGGCTGAATCATCAGCTTCCATGGCAGATGATGAGCCACTGCCAATGGGTCTTACGGATCTCGAGACCTGAGACTTCTGCAGAATGAAAGATTAGAAGAAATGCTCAAAATGGAGGTTGATGTCAGTGCCCCAATTACAGTTCAAGATTCATTCATATTGTTTTTTCTAATTTCAATGCTTAGAAAAGAAGATAGTTTAGGGTGGGTTTTTGTTGTTTTGGTTTGTTTGTTTGTTTGTTTCTTCTCTTCTTCTTGGAAGCCAGGATTTCAATTTTGGAGTATCTGATCTGTTTTCATATCCCTGAGAAGGCACACTACTTTGATACTGAGCTAGTTCAGATCACAAGAAAAAAAAAAAAAAAAGAGTAAAAACCTTTGTCAATAGTTAGGAAGTAATTTTTCTAGCACATTTCTTACTAATACATTCCTTGAATAGGACTAAGAACTAAATTTAGGTTCATAAGTCCTCCTAACTTCATTAAGATTAGAATTTAGCAACCTGTATAAGTTATTGAGAGTCATCAAATGTTCTGTATGTATACCGCAAGAAATCAGAAATTAATACATTCATATTGGTGGGAAAAGAGGAGCAATACATTGTAGAAACATAGTTAAATGTAGAAATGCTTATGCTTTTAGCAAGGGAGATGACGAATCACTGGACAAAACATCATGGAAGGGATGGCTTCTCTTCTGAGAGGGTCAGGTATGAATGCATTTGTAGAAACTGCTTTTGTAATGCAACATAAATTCAAGTTACTGAGCTCAGCACAGGGGTAACTGGATTTCAGGGCCTGCAACAGAGTGATTGTCTGACTGGATGATGAATTCGTACTTTCCAGACTGAGAATCTACAAATTTAAGAAATCCACAAACCATATACTCTCAGTAGGAAATAAATGCCATTTACCCAGCATGTGCACATGTATCTAGAAGTTATTCCCCCATGAGTAATGGATAAAGGTTCCCATTTCTTTTTTTTTTTTCTTTTTTTACAGTCAAATGCATTGTGAGTTGAAAGCTCATTCAGAAGAAATGTACTTCATTCTCCATAAGTTGTGCTATCTCTCTGGCAGATGAACATTTTAAGTGCATGCAAACACTAAAGGACAAGTTGTGATCTATAATTTGTCCTATTGAAGATAAGGCAGCAGATTACCTACTGGCACTTGATAGTGCTAAGGACAACTGCAAGCTCTTCATTTGACTAAAAAGATGTTTTTAGTTTTGTATTTTGCACTTCTTGAACAGTAGCCCTGTACTGTGTAAATGTAACAGAGATAATTATATATGAGACAGTGGAATGCATTAACGTATTGCGCACCACATGGCGATAGCTCTAAAAGGCAAGAATTTCTGTTAAAAACAGTGAACAAGGAAAAAAATATATATACGGAGATATTTTTACGCAGCAGTCAGTGTTTTAAGATATTTAATACAAATGCACAACAATGTATTGTGACATGACTCAGACAGCTCCTCAAAACTTAAAGCATTGCCAGCTCTCTTCAGAACACTTTGAACCTACAGAATGTAAAAAAATGTTGTATAAATAACCCCAAACCTGAAAACCTATCCATTTTCATTTCAGAAAACTGTTTTTACAGACTAGAAGATTAGTCCCAAATGGAGAAGAGAAGTCTTCAATTCCTCTCATAGAGTGTATTTCACATCACTCACCCATACACATTTTTGAAGAAAATCTAGGTGACAAACTCTTACCCTGTGAGACTGTCAGTTCTAATCTATTACCTGAAATACATATATACTTTATATAGAGAGATTCAGAAACCTTTTTCTTACTTTTTTTAAACACTGGAGTTACAATAGAGTTTGGTGAAACTTAAATCTATTAGGTTTTCTCAACATTAATTTGTTTTGCAGACTCAAGATGAGAGAAGGATTTATCCCTCCATAATCCCACATCTCAATTCATTTAAGGGAGAAAGACCATACAGTTTCCAAAGAAAGGAGTGGAAATAGCAATATCCATTTTACACCATACAGTAGGTATTAAATTTCAGTTAACCAAATTGGCGGGAAGGAAAAAAAAAAAAGAAAGAAAAAAAGTAAATTGACCTTGATTATCTCCTGATTGAAAATCAAGATCTACTAAAGTCAATGGAAAAACTTCAGCCAAATATCTATGGACTTAAGTGTCCTTAAGTTCATTCCACAGTACATATGGTAGAAATTAAAAAAAAAAAAAAAAAAGATTTGATAAACTGGATGAACATTGAGCATTTCAAATAGAATTCTGTGAACTTTTTCATAATCTTATTCTACAACAAACAGATTTCTCATAACTCTGAGGCTCATAAAATATTTCAACTTTCATGTTGGCATTCAGTGCATGTCCTTGCATGTGAGATTAGCAAGGGAGTAAATCATGTGAACAAAAGCAGAGTATTCTCAAAAAGCAAATATTGTTTATGTTCATGGATATTTGCGTTGGAACCCTGATGGAAAGAAGAATGATCATCAACCAGGTACAGTCAATCTTTCATCATCTTCAGAATGAAAATGTGCCCAGAATGGACTTGCTGTGAGGAGGTAGCCAGAAAGGGGAGATACATCTCTGCATGATCGCTGCTCAATTGTTGCAGAAGTTGATAAGCAATGCAAGAAGAAAGTCTCTTTCAGAAGAAAGTGATTGATCTTTAATAGGTAAAAGCAGCCTTGAAGAACTGCATTCAATCTTTGGTTTTATGGAAAAGCTTCTGTGTCCTAATGGGTGAGCTCCAGACTCTGAGTTTTGCACAGGTAGCTGTATTGGGTTTACGTGGTAAAGGTTTGGTAGCAGGGGGGCCACAGGGGTGGCTTCTGTGAGAAGATTCCAGAAGCTGCCCCATGTCAGATAAGAGCCAGCTCCAGCCGGCTCCAAAAGGGACGCACCGCTGGCCAGACCTGAACCAATGAGCGATGTTGTTTGCGCCTCTGTGAAAGCATATTTAAGAAGGGGAAAAAAACTGCTGTGCAACAGCAGCTGGGAGTGAGAGGAGTGAGGAACAGCCCTGCAGACACCAAGGTCAGTGAAGAAGGAGGGGGAGGAGGTGCTCCATGCGCCGGAGCAGAAGTTCCCCTGCGGCCCGTGGTGAGGCCCGTGGTGGAGCAGGCTGTCCCCCTGCAGCCCATGGTGTACCACGGCGGAGCAGATCTCCACGCTGCAGCCCGTGGAGGAGCCCACGGTGGAGCAGGTGGATGTGGCCTGAAGGAGGCTGCAGCCCATGGAGAGCCCCCGCAGGAGCAGGCTCCGGGCCGGACCTGTAGCCCGTGGAGAGGAGCCCACGCAGGAGCAGGTGATCCGGTGGGAGCTGCCACCCGTGGGGGACCCATGCTGGAGCAGTTTGCTCCTGAAGGATGGACCCCGTGGTACGGACCCATATTGGAGCAGCTCTTGAAGAGCTGCAGCCTGTGGGAAGCCCACGCAGGACCCGTTCGGGAAGGACGGCATCCCGTGGGAGGGACCCCACGTTGGAGCAGGGGAACAGAGAGCGACCATGAAGGAGCGGCAGAGACGAAGCGATATGGACTGACCGCAACCCCCATTCCCCGTTCCCCTGCGCCGCTCGGGGGGAGGAGGTAGAAGAGGGTGGATGGGGGGAAGGTGTTTTTAGTTTGCTTTTAGTTTCTCACTGCTCTAGTTTGCTAGTTATAGTAATAAGTTATACTAATCTCCCTGTGTTGAGTCTGTTTTGCCCGTGACGATAATTAGTGAGTAACTTGCTTGTCCTTATCTCAACCCTCAAGCCCTGGTCCATCATATTTTCTCTCCCTGTTTCTTTGAGGAGGGGGAGTGAGCGAGCGGTTGTGGTGGAGGTCGCCTGTTTAGCCGGGTAAAACCACCACAGTAGCCACTGCCTGTGTGTGTCTCATATTCCCTGCCTTCTCTCCCAGCACCTTTGGGTCCCAATCATAGAGGCAATAAGTAGTTGTTACCTGGAGAAGAATGATGAGGACAATAAAATGATAGTAGAATAAAGGTCCACCTACTTTGCCCACAGCTGACACAGGAGGACAGGCTGGGGGGTCTGGCAATGGGTGCACAGTATCCCCTTCCAGACCAAGATCTTCTGAGGTACTCTGCTCCCCATCAACTCCCCCTTAAGCATAACACAAAAATGACGGGAATTGATATTCAGTGGTGATCAGTAAAGCATCCCTTCTACTTCATTCTTCCATTTTGCCCTTCCTTTTCTGTGGTCTTGCATTTAGAACTCTATGGACCCATTTTTTTCTGAGCTGCTTCTTTCGCTGTGAAGCATGTAAACATTTGCATACAATGCTGCTGTTCTGAATGGAGAATGGAGACTACGGCCCAGTGGCACAGAAGAAGGGAAGGACTGATTTCAAACAGAGGAGGGACATGGTCTTTGGAGAACACGGGAGAGTGGGATGAGGGAGCATCTCTCACAGGAAAGGGGAAGCAGAGTGGGACAGCTTGCACCTCTGTTCTCTGAGCTGGTAGCATGTGCTTCTCTTCTCCTTGCAACTGTAGGGCTGTTTTTTCCCACCTCCCCGAGGCAAGATATCTGCTGACTTGAACCATTGCTGATACACAGGGAGGCAGAAAAAGGGAGGTGATGCCACTGTTGACAGGAAATTAGAGTGCTTGGCATTACTTCACAAGAATTGCCACTGATCCCTAAAGCGAGGGTTGTGTGACAGCACTGTGAGCCAGATAATTTGGTCTACAGTCAGATGGAGTCTGAGCCAGCTCTGATCACTCCCATCAGCAACTGACAATGACACAGAGTGCTGCTGAATGAATGCAGTTTCAGTGACTGCAGATAACATATTGGTGAACACCATAACACAGCCAAACGTAAATGAAGAATTCTGACTTAGGAATGGGCTTGAATCAGGCACTGTGAAAAAAACTCCTGGGTGCTAACACAGAACAAAAGAAAATACAGAGCTGAGACAAGTTTTAACCATTCTATTCAGGGAACAGGAGAAAGATCTGGTGGAAACCAAAACACAATCATGATCATACAACTGAATAATAATGTCAGCAAAAGTGGTGAGAATGAGGTGATACTAAGGCTGCAAAAGCAGCTTTAATTCTGGCATTTTCCTTCTTTGGAGAGATTGATTTTGCAAGATAATTATGTTCTTTGAATGTAGTTCGTAGTAGAGCTGTGTGATAATAAAACATGGGATAGTGTGAAGTATTACCTTGTTAATGAATATCTGCTTATAACAAGTACTTAGCTCAGTGACCTATTTTCTTATTAATTTCCCAACAGGTTCAGCAACTAAACCCATACTAGTGATTTATTGTAGAGAGTTTTATTGTGCAGGACCTTTTTCCAAGGTAATTTTGGTAAGTGATTTTATTTTATACCGTTAAATTGGTTTAACTTCCAGCATAGAAGGAACTCTTTGTATACCCTATAGAACTGGTACTGTATTTCAGATGGTTTTGTCTTCTGAATAAAAGCCATGTGAAATTGCTACTAACTTATCTGTGTTTCAGACTAAGGCTAGGTAGGTATGTCCACACCTTATGGTATTTTATGTACTGTAGGGGGGGCATACTTAGTATTACAATGTTGTAATAACAATATATAGCCATTATGACCCAGTAATCTATTCCTGTTTGAGTGACAGTTTGACCATGGCAGACTGGCCCATATGTTTCTAGCGCAGGTTTATTTGTTTATTTCATTCATTTAAAAAAAAAAAAAAAGTTGTATTTAATTAATCATATTTATCTCAAGTCATTGTCAGTTAGCCTGTCTTTTTCTTCTGCACTCATAAAAGAAAGCTCTGTTCTATAGTTTACTTATTCAAAAAGGTTGGAACAAGAAATAGTCTGTGTTTGACTAATTTCTCTCAGTGTCTTTTTTTCTGCTCTGTGTTTTCCCGTTTTTCTCATCATATTGGTCCCCATGGTGAAACTGCTTGTAGTCAAAGCACTGAACTTGGTGCTACAAGGATCATGAATTCCTCAGTGGGTAAACGCAAACTGTTGTTCTCGCTTTTGTCTATTTCTCTGTTTTATTATAAAACCATATTTTCATGTAAAAGTTTAGCACAGGCTCGTATGCAGAGATTAGATCAAATTCAATTTGTTTTTTGTAGCATTCTGCATACAACATTTGAATATCAAGGATTTGTTTGAACATTATCTGTTTATATATAGTCAATATCTGCAGCATTTCAGAAAACTCCTGATCCATCTAAGAGCATATGTAAACCTACTACTGAATTATTTTCTTCAGCTGCTGATTTTCAGGCAGGATGTTATTAACTCTTGAGAGGAAAACTATATAAGAGAACAAAAACCAAACAGTTTTATAATTAACAGAAATACTTTTGACTTATATCTTGTAACACTTCCTAGAAAATATTTGCAGGGAGAATTGTCAAAAAGATGACACAAAGAGGTCTAGTAAGTAGAATAATGCTTTTGGAACTTTTGGATCTCAAAGACTGAAACTAACTTTCAAGCGTTTTATTAAAATTCCTTTAAAATTACTAATGTTCCATTACAATTGACTTGAGTTACATGTTCCATTGCAAGTACAACTATCCTTTCTACTGCCAAAAAAAGGGGTAATACAGCTGTCATTAAAAGCAACTTGTCATTCGTTAGTTCTGTGAGATCTGGGGAGCTCAATACTGTTCTCAGCGTTATCAAGCCTTCCCAAGGAAATAATGAAGAATGAAGGGGAAAAGTTCAGAAATAATTGCTACTTTGAGAAGAGAACAGATTGAAATACTTAATACCACAAAAAACATTAGTTAATAGAGCCCATTGTTAAATATTTCCACATTTCCACTCAAGCTCCTGCAAAGGACCATGTGTAAAATTTGTCATCAATACTGCAATTCCAAAAACATATATATTAGGTTATAGAAAACACCTTAGGAATATGTCCATGTGTACATCTGGTCTTATATTTTTGTGGTCCATCTGATATTAACAATATTGTCCATTGTGTTTAATTATCTGAAAAATAACACCAAATATGTAGACAAAATCTTGAAGGTAGGAAAATAGCCTTGCAATAACCAACACAAGCCCAGTTTCAGGAAAGGTGGGATCTGGTGTTGCCTCAGTGATTGACTCAAGGCTTTGTTTCTTAAAGTCTTTGTTTCCCGATCTGTAAGAAAGGAAAATCAATGCGTCCCTGCCTCACAAGGGTGTTGCAAACCTAAATTCATTCATATGTGGCAACTGGTACAACATGATGGATACTCAATATAAATTGTTACATATATTCTGTTACCCCCCAGTGGAAGGCTTTGGTCCATGAAATTGCTGCCATACAAGCAAAACTGGACAAATTGCAGTGGGGGGTGGAGGAGGAGGAAAGAAGCTTAACATAGGAAAGTTTTAGCCCTAAAAAGTGAGGACATATCATGAATGTTGAAAAAAACTGACTAGAATTAAAACCAAACAAAAAAAACCCTCTCTCCAAAGGAGGTTGGGTGGTATCCATAGGCATGGAGACAATTGAAATTAATGTAAGTAGGGAAAAAAAAAAAAAAAAAAGACACAATATTTACTTCTGGATAAATTACTTAGACTAATCTCAAACTACTTGTTAGGAAAACACAAATGATTAGATGAGGATTATAGTGAGTAGGCATGGGTAAACTAAATCTGTGAAAGGAGTCCATTTTGCAAAAGTCATGTTTATACAGCTCTGTCCTCAAAAGGTGCCTTAACTGAGCCCTTCCCCTGGAAAGAAGTGCTGCAGTTTCCATTGTAACATACAGGAAGACTTTTTCCTGTAACATACAGGAAACTTCCATAAAATTTTTGTCTTGGTTACATCTGCCAGAGTTTTTCTGTGGATGCTTCCAGGCTATGATGCAGCTCTTTCTCCTTGTCATTGTCTATGTTTTTATGCTTTTGGAGAGGATATGCTTGTCCAAACATCTTGCTTGTTCATTGAGATTTGTTTTGAAACTCACTGAGAGCAGAGTTTGGAGGTATGGGGCTGGAGGTGTTCCTGTCAGGTGTATGTATCCAAAGAAAAAAGTATTTTGTAAGTATTATATCTATGGATGCCCTTGGGGGTTTATCAGGAGTGTTAATAAAACTGGATAGCAGGAGATCTCAACCTCTTCCAGCTATCTCATATCTTTGTCTCTTGTTTTGAGTCTTTCCTAAAGGTTGACCTGTCCCTCTGTTATTTTCTCACTCTGTGACATTTTGTTGTGGCTGTGCCAGTAAACACCTTTTTAAGTTCTGTGCATTGTGCAATGGTTGATAATCCTTTGGCTGTGCAGTTTCAGGGAGGGAATACTTTGCAGGACCTGCAGGAGAAGAGTAGTTGTCTGTATGATGATGAGTGGCTGTATGTCCATGCTGTTCTGCTATGCATGCAGGCCCTTCAGTTGTGTCATGACACGCTGGCAGCACGGTGTTAGTCTAACAACTCTGCACTGAGTCACACAGACCTCCTGGTCACTTATGGTCCATGTGAATGTTGTGAGCAATGCTTGGGCTTGTGATGTCTGCGCCTGGGCCAAAAGACCAACGCAGGGGCTGCAGGGTCTTATCACAACCCTCATCAACTCCTGAACAGCCACAGAAAATTATTTTAATGTATTTTATTGCGACTTCCTTGCACCCTAGGGGCGGGCAGTGGTGCTTGTGGCAGTGGACATGCTGGATGCTGGACAGAGTGAGAACAGATCAGGGGACCCAGGTCACTGCCTGGTTCTGAAGACAGCTTATGGGCCTGCTGGGGTTGCCACACCACCTTTCTATCCATATCACTTGCATTCTAATCATCACAGCAAGTGGGTGAATCAGATACTGCAGCAGTATCTCTGCTGCTGTATTAATTACCATCAGGATGACAGGGTTTCTCTGTTACCACTGGAAGAATTTGTCTACAACAGCAATGTCTGCTCTTACACACAGCAGACACCTTTTTACACGCAATATGGCCGTGACCATACTAGCTACATCGGAGGTTGTACAGGGTTTTTTTCTCCTGGGAGGACGCCCTTCAGCAGTTGTGGTGTATACATTTGTTTCTTCAGGAGCAGCTGGAAAAAGCACAAGCTGCTTACAGATCCTATGCAGATAGAAGTCTGCAGCCAGCACTGGGCTTTGTGGCTGCAGACTGTGTTTGATCGTCCAGTCGACATGTTCTTTGGTGCATCCTTCTAGGCTGGAGCACTGCTTCCTGGGCCTATATAAATTGTGGCGTAGGGTTGGCACAGTTTTGTTTCATCTGTAGGTTACACGTGTTCCCAAGATTCACCCTGTGGTTTGCATGTCCCTGTTAAAACCTGTTCACCCATATTCTTTCCAGCAGCAACTTTGACCTCCGCCTCCAGTGATGGTGGTCAGAGGGAATATCACATCTGGGATATTTTGGATTCCAGGATACAGTAGGGCATCCTGCAGTATTTGATTGATTCAGCTGGGTACAACCACAGTGGGAACTGCATATATATAGAAGCAGGAGTCATATACAACTGAAAGCTAGCTGTAGTTAGAATCTACAGAACTTGTTTTAAGATATAATTAACCCTTAAAATTATGTGACAATTTATATACTTAAAATCTTATTGAAGAGCTCATCAGCTGTGCTGCAGAGAATAACCAGGTTACATTAGGCATGCAAAAAAAAAATTGTTGTATTTCAGGGGACAAGTGGCAACACTATCTGGCAGAACTACCAGTAGTTATTACAATAGTAAATGCAATGGAAATAGAAAGAAATTATCCGTATGTTGCACAGCAGAAATTAACAAGAGTGTTGCATCCAAAATGGTAATTGGCAGTCAGGGAAAGGCTGAAAAAGTGATGTATATTATCCTGTTTAAGGTGTATTTTTTAGTGTTATGAGCAAATTCTATCTCAAGTAAACAACACAGAAAATAAAGAGAGAAAAAATAGACCAAAGAGTAACAAGCAATGAGAAGGTGTTGTAATTACTGTAATTTAAACATCTGAAGATGACATTGCATCTTTGAGATATCCCAAAGTTAAAGTTAAACCAGCAAAAGCAGCAGAGGAAATAAATGTGTACTATTTGCAATATTGTACAGATCATTCTGAAAAGGAAAGAAAAAAGAAAAAAAAACACCCATACATAAGTACAGATTTGATCTATTATTTTAGAAATGTTTCAAAAAGCATTGCTCTACAGTAGTTTAATATTCTTAGTTCTTAATAATACTTGTGGAGGTTGATTCTTAAAAAAAAACAAACCACAACTTGCAACCTAAAGGCCTGATCCTCCTATCACATCCCACTTGCCTGAGCTGTTTCTGTGCTGTGAAATAAAGAAACAGAACAACTTTCTCTTCACTTGAACTATCCCGCCTGGTGAAAAAGCCTCCCTTGGTTAAAACTTAAAATGCCAAAAAGGGGAGATGCTCATATAACAAAGACAGGATACAGCTGTTGACCTGCACATCTCCCATCACAGTTTTCTGAAGTGTATATTGAAATGTGAAAATAATTTCCTGTTCTTCATTTTAAGCAATGGTAGCCACTATCGAGATGCAAGCTCCATTTGGGAACTGTTTGAATCCAGTGAGGATATTGTTAGCAGAAGACAACCTCTTCTGCTGTCATCTCTTGTTTATTTCAAAGCCATTTTTAACAGAGATATGTTTGTCATTTCCACATTTTTGGAGTGTAAAGGCAATTCTGATGCCACCAAATTGTTCAATATTAAACACTGGGCTCAAGGTTATTTCCCTTATCTATCCAGTATGTTGTTACATAGACAGGCTTTGTAAATATCTTCATTTTCTTTATAAAATTCCTTAGAATTATTAATATCTCACACAGATTTGGGGAAAAATAATTGAAAAGGTTTAATATTCTCTTTATCTATATTATGCATGCAAAGTTAAAAAGCGAAGGTCCAGAATAAATAAATTGAATAAATGCGCAAAAGCTCATCAATCATATTTTTATATTTTTTCGTCACTTGTTCTTTACTTTTGTGAAGACGTTTAATAGCGCAGGATTTATTTGATCTAAGAAACTGAAATTTCTATTTTTTATTTTAGATTTTCACTAATAATCTTAAAGAAAGATTTGATTGTTTAAAAGATTCCAACATTTTGAGGTCTATCAAAGATATCTTACTTGATTTCATTATCTGTTTTAGCCATTCATTATTTTCATTTCTTCATTTTTTTATAAGCCCTTCTCATCCCTTAAATTTTGCCTGTATAGCACACAAGATGCTGTCAGAGGTGTCAATATTCATCACAATATCTGAAGTCTAATTAATTTCAGAATAGGTAACTCAAAAAATTGCAGAGAATGTTATGTTTCCATTCCAGCAGAGAATGGAAAATGTTTCCATTTTCAAAAGCAGATTATGAGGACACTTGTTTGGATTCTAATTACAGATTCCTCTTCTCAGGTTATCTGAAAGACAGGCAGAATCTTCTGCTTTTCCTCTAAGCCATATTGCTTTCCTTACTGCAGCAGTCTGTTGCTCATTCACCTCGAGTGTCCTTTGTTTATGTCCCCTCTCTGATGCACGGATCTATCCATTCTGCTGCTGTACAGTAGCTTACACAGTCAGTCTTTCATAGTCTTTAGGATATCCAGCAACATTAAATAAGTACAAAATAAATGACCAAATACAGAAGGTTTCTGTGTATCTGTCTGAGATGCTGTCTGCATATTTGGAAAGCTCTATCTGGCCTTTATTCCAAAGCCAGGGATAAGTGTAAAAGTATAATAAATTATTTCTACCATCCATACTGATGATTGTATGGAAAACTGCAATAATACTAGAACCAGGGTAAATTTTATTTTCATCAAAATTGTGTTTTTGTTTTGTTTTGTTTTTAAGGGGATTTAGATTTTAAAACAAATGTTTTTTTTTTTTTCCCCTAAAAAATGAAAACCCAAAAGCAAAGAAACGTAGTGGTTTCTGTTCTTTTTGTTGTTGTTGTTGTTTGTTTGTTTGTTTTGTTTTTTAAGGTAAAAAGTTTTTCTATTTAAAAATTCAATATTTTTGTAGCTGAGGCAAATCCACAACATTTGCCATTCATCACCGAAAAATGTCTCTTGGGAGAGCTTAGTTAAGATTATGGATTCATTTCATGACTATCATTTCCTCGCTAACTCTTTTGTCCATAGCTCTCTCTTAACCACGGTCTGATAGTCTTTAGCAGGCTCACCATCAACATGGCCTCACAGTCAGCTTAGGAAATCTTACATTTGATGTTCATTTAGCTGAATATTGTGCTGAACTGCAGGAACAACCAATCATTGTGGAAAAGAAAATACACAGGTGAAAAAACTTAGGCTGAATTAGGTGTTTTGGATGAGCCACCTCCTTTCAGAGGATCCTTGGGAAGATTTTCTGCCTTTGCAGTCTTAGGGGGCACATATCTGTTTCAGACATACTAGATAAGAATTTTACAACCTGCCTTTACTTTGGCTGTTTTGTGACCATCACCTGAAAACAAAGAGGTGGTTTTAAAACGAAAGGGAGTCACAGGTCAGGATGAAAGTGAAAAGAGTAGGAGGATTGTATCTTCCTTTGAAATATTCTAAGTGTTTAACATCAGAAAGATTTTATGTCTAAACTTTCAGTTTCATAAGAGGTGAATTTTAAAAAAAAAAAAAGTCTGGGTATTGTTTATGAGTATTAGAAATCTGAGTAGTTGAAACACATATTTTGTGTTTATATTAACATGTGCTACAAACAATAACGAAACCACAGAAGCAGTTAATTCTGTATTTCACAAAACAGAGTCCTTAGGGAGATGAATGAAGATGAAATTAGCTATATTAAGAACAAGTTTATGTTTTGTCTCCTGTGCATAAGTGTATGTTTTCAGCCCATTCTCCCACACAGCATAAAAAAATATAAATGATTCTGGGGAAAAAAAAAAAAATCACAATAGATACAGGACAAGTATGTCCATGTCTATGTGTGTAAACATATATACCTATATAGGTTTATATGTGCATGTCTGCAAGTAAACGGCAGACTAAGTGAACATAATATTGGCTGTTTCCAGCAAAGGTGTTTATGTGTGAATTAGTCTTTCATCTCCTGGATAAACAGACATTAGAAAGGTGAGATCTGTCAAACCCTGAACAGAACGTTTAAAATTGGTCATATGAGCTGCAGTCTAATGAAACTTTTCCTTCCCAAACCTATTAAAAAAAAAAAAAAAAAGTAGTTGGGTTTTTATTTTCTTACATATAGCTGTCTTCTAATCACATGGTGATTTGTGTAAAAACTGTAGTATAACTTGCATAGAAACAGCAGAGATAGTGTTAAATGTGCCCAAACTTAAAATTAAAATGCCCCAACTTTGGTAATTTTTATTATCATGTTCATAACTGCTAGGTTATGAAACACTAAGATGTTTTAAAATGGAATAGCAAAAAAATAAATAGATGTTTTAAAATGCAATATTAAAATAACCACTGTAATTAAAAACTGCTGTTAATTTCATGACTGTGTTGTAGTAGCCATACTGATTTCAGTTTGTGAAGTTAGGCTTGTAAATATGAAATAAACTGCTATACTTGTGAAAAGTAGGCAATCTTTCAGACAGGCAAGCCTCTCCCAAGTTCTTACAAACCTTCGTTTTCTTGTGTTCCAAGTCTATAATGCATGTCCTTCTGAGTATGAAATATGTCCTTTATAATGCATTCCTCCAATCTTCTCACCAGCCCTTTTCTCCAGATACGTGGTGCTCTCTTCAAGCTTTAAAAAAAAACATTTCTCATTTAAATCAACATCCATCAATGGTTTGGAACCCCTCTCTGCTTTGGGATTTTGCCCTTTCCTTTTGGTTAGTGTTATGTACAGACAAAGAACAGAACAAGGACACCATGTTAGATTTATAAGGAAATAATGTCAAAATGGTTAATGCAATTCACCAGTTCAATAAACTGGATTACATTTTAGTAGGACAAAAGATCAGCGAAAGCCTATTTATATTCATTGGGTGAAGGCTGTAACAGCAACTACATAACGCATTCCCTGTCTTTGGGCTCATTAGCTGTGCCTATTAGATTTGTTAGGTATCATAACATCCAGATGTTTCTGGACAGCTCAGCTGACATTTTATCCATGTGCAGATTAAATATTAATGGATGGCAGGTGAGGAAGAGCAATAACTGGTCTTGGGTTTGGAACATTTTCAACACTGTCAGGGTTTTTTTTTTTTTCCCTTCTTCGCATATTTTCCAGAATGCATGAAAAGATACCAAATCACGTTTAGCAAGAGAGATTCTACTGGAAGTAAGTGGCAAGGTGCAGCTTGTTTTCTCTTCGTGTACAGTATCCTTGTATCCTGAAAAGAACTCACACTCAGGCTCCACATGATCCAACAAGGTTGCCAGCTCTTATCTAGAAAACTCACTACACTAAGATTGAGCTCTCATTTAAGCAATCAGACTTTTATTGGTCCTTTCAGTTTCCTTTTTGAAGCCAGTTTAGTTCAGGATGTGTGCTTGTAGCCTGGTGATTTTGAATAATGACGTATTCTTGCCATTCCTCATTGGGAGGATTTTTAAAGAGTGTGGGAATCCTCCCACTGCTCCTTCTCTGCTGACTACCAAATGCTTAGTTATGGCAACTCTGTACTTCCTTTCTCTTCTAAAGTGTCATGATTAGTGAAAAGCTATGGGAAATGTGAGATTTCACCTGCCTGTACTGGTATTCTTACTACTGCAGAATAAGTGCTATACAGAAGACATTTTAAATCTTGATGACCCTTTCCTGTTTTCTTCAAATGGTTCTATCTGAAAACTAACTTTGATCATAAGTCATTAACATGGGAACAGATTTTGTCTTCTTTTCTCTGTTCTGCACTATTTTCCTCTTTAGGTTTCCTCTCTGGGACATATCTGCAATTGTTATATACCTATACTTTCTCACTGAAACTAGTGAAACTATTCCAGTTTGCACCAGTTAGAGAGGTGACCCATTAATTTGCTATAAGAAAGAAAAATGAATTAAGGTGGCAGAATCTGTTCATTAGGATCTTGTGGTTCCTACACGTCCTCTGTAGCAACAATTTCCTTCCGAGTCGTCCAGTGGATATATATGGAAGATGGCAGAATCTGTTCCATTAATTATTTCAGTGTTCTCCAAAATAAAAATGATCCTGCCTGTTCTTTAATAGACAATATTTTGCTGGCAGCCATGCCCCAAGATGTTTTCTGAAACTGATAAAGAATTACAGCTTCTTTGCACCAAAAGAAGAAAGTCAGGAAATTTGTAAGAGAGTTCAAGTGAATTTCTTTGAATTCCCAAGCCATAATTAGTGTATTTGCATACGTTTGCGGTCACGCGGGTTCTATGTAGACGTTGTTTTTTTCCTTCTTGTCAGCTGTCAGAGCCTGGAGAGTGAGCTTTGTTGCACTGATGAGTGCTGCCTCTCTCTGACACTCATTTTATGAGAACGTATGAGTTAGAGATGAGATTTGGTGCATCATATTTTAATATTTTACTGGCTGTCCATGGTCAATATCCACAGTAAACGTCACCCAGGTATCTGCTTTGAATGACAGTGTAAATCCATAGATGAACCAGAAATAATGGCTCAGGAAGAGGAATGCAGCCATGTAGCCCAGACTGAAGCCCAATATGAAGTCACTCCCTCAGAACAGTCTTGGATGCTCAGGGACAAGCAACGTGTACTGTTAGTCATCTATCTGCTGGTTCAGCCAATAAACTAATTTTGAGATCATCAGCCATTCATAGCTAGAAGAGTAGTCAAAGTAGCTTTTTTTCTAATTTCGAAACCTACTCAAATATCATAGTTTTGATATTTCATCTTGAATGCTAACACTTTGACTTTTCAGTCCATTCAAGAGTGATTTGTTTCGTTTTGCTTCGTTGTTGTTTTCCCCTGCTAGGAAAGCGAACAGAGAATAAAATGAAATAATCCAGTGTGTGTGAAAAAGAGAACAGAGTGAAAAACAGCATGTAAAAGTCTACAGAAAAAGGATCAGTTTGATCAGGAGTGCAAAATTTAAATATAAAAAGAGACTTTTTTTCAATCTTGTGTTTTTTTCTTTTTGAAATCAAAACTGAATATGCTTCTAAAATATAAATTGCAGCTCCAGCAGAAGTTTGACATATGATGCAGATATAAATAGGCAATATTCTTCATGCTTTATATTGTGTAACAAGAACCAAACTTCATGATCATAAAGATGCTTTTATCTGTGACCCCACAGAAAATACATAAAACATAACATTCGATCCAGTTTGACTCTTGGGGTACTTCTACCCTAAATCCATAACAAAGGCTTTATTTTCTCGTTGTAAACTTCTTTGAAACAGAATTGCCATGAGAACAGAGCAACAGATTTCATTCAAACAAACAAGATCTTTTCATTTTTATTTTGAATTATTTTTGACACTGTAAAGAAGAGTTAAAAATTCTGAAAACTTATAACTTGATGAAGTCTATTCCTGATTTGGTTCACTGAAACACAGTACATCAACAAGCCTGACAAGACATTTTCATCTCAGACAGGTAATATTCACTACTTTTTAACATTTCCTTGCTTAAAACACTAAAATTACATTGAAGATTATTTGATTTTAAGTTTTCAAAAGAAGAGCAACTCCTTTCTCAATACAAATTCTTCCAAATTTCCTTTTATTCCATATATGAAAAAGCAAAAGAGAAAGAGAAAAGGAGAAAAAGGAAAGGAAAAAGAAAAGAAAAAAAAAAAGGAAAAGAAAAAAGAGAAAAGTAATATGTATAGTAGGTCTGTGAATGTGGGTTATAATAGGTCAATACTTTCAAATGCACCTCAAATCTGGATCAGATGCTAGTTCTACAGACAGTAACATGCAGTGGATTATATTTTTAGCTATTCTCTTCTGACCTCATTTAAGATCAATCTGTCCTTTGCTGTTCTAAAATCTTCTTGATGTTTTTTGACACATTTTAAATCTCAAACCTTTGGGGGGAAATGATAAAAGCTGACAAAATTAATTTAACTGTATTACTCATCTATAATGTTTAATTAGTCACATTGTACCTGATTAGATGCAAAATCTTCAGCATCAAGATAACTGATAAAAATTGTAGTGCAAAGTGACTTTTAAGACCAGCAGACAATTCCAGTTGCAGTGCTTTTTTTGCTCCTTTTATAGAAATCAGCTGTTTCAGTAAATGCTGTCTCCCAGTAACCATAGGAACAATTGCCACTGTAGTTTCTTAAAGTGGAAGCACAGACAGTCATTTCATCTATAAGGGAAAATATGTGAGCACAGTTATATCCTTATTGTTGTATATGATATCTCACATTGTAGCTTACATTTTAGTTTGCTCTGTGCCTGAATGAAGAATTAGGCTGGTGACCTTTTCCTCCACTGGTGACCGTGATACAAGAGACTGTAAGTTGATTCAAGACTTTTTTAAACAAAATCTGATGTCAGCCATGAAGCCTTTGAAGCCTTACCACATTGGAGACTGGAAACTTCAGTACCTCCTCTGATTCTGCTTTCTGTATGTCTCTTTACCTTTGCAAAAGCCTCTGTCATCTGGCCTCACGATAGACGAAGGCCCTGGTCTGATGATGAGAACCTCCCTGGGAATCAGAACAGGATCTGTCTTTGAACCCGTACCATACGGGGTGTGTGGTCAGCTGCGCCATTCCACTTATTCCCCTTGCTGCTTCTCCACCTTCCTCTTGTGATACTGTCTAGAAAGAGGCAGACATACCCATGCCTCTCACTAGTAGATGAGGTTTGACTTACTTTCTTTCCAGACAGATGGAGACCAGCATTCAGTAAATAAAATGTCACAAAGATTCAGCCTGAAGCTTCACCTAAATTGGCTCTCAGTGGACAGAAGTCATACACCTTGCTTAACCATAAGCTTTCTCTCAGGTCTCCTTTGGTTTCATTATTTCTTTCGTAGTTCAGTAATACCTAGCAGACAGGGAAAAGAAGCTGCTTCCTGCTGGACTTCTGAGCCTCTTCTCTGGTCCCTGTTTCCCCATTCCCCCATTTAAATTCTCAATAATTTCTCCAAATCTCAAAGTACAGATTCCAGTACATAAGCCAAGGAGATCCTGATGAGAATTGATTTTCAGCCAGCAAATGTCACTCTTTAAATGCCCAAAGGCTATTTAAACTCAGAGTGTTAGTAATGGCAGAAAAATCTGACCCAACTTACCTGGCAGTTTCTGCTCCAGAAGCTAGGGCAGATAAATGCATGGCAGGTTTTCTCAAGATCAAAAAAGGTTTTAAAGAACTTTGCATTCATCTCCTCACAATGCTCTAATGTTTGTTTTTTTTTTTTTTCTTTTAGTGTGTTGCACTTTGTTTCCTGTGGTTCAGCAGTCACCAATTGCTCCAGCACTCAGGGACAACAAGGATCTTTCTTGTTTTTCACTGTGACTGCACTCTGTCCTCTTAGAGGCTGGCCTACACCACTGCAAACCATCCCATTCATACCCCAGGATGCCATGAGCAATGGAAAGCAGTGCGGCAGGGAGCTGCACTCTTCTTGGACTGCCTCATTAGGGCAGCTGGAAGGACCCTCACCATCAGGAATACCCCATTCTCTGTCAGATTACTCAGCTTTATGGCAAGACAAGGTTTAAGGGTTATAAAATAAATAGCTCACTTAAAATCATAGTACTGAATTATTAGAACAACCTTAAAAAATAAAATAAATTGTTGATATTAGCATTTATTTACATTGAAAACCTCTATTGACCGTCTCAGTGTACCAAAGCATTCCCACCTCACTGTCTCTTACATTAAGCTGGAATTTCCCACTCTTTCTTAAAATGGAGTATCTATTGCCATGATCACCTGAGACAGCTTTTGGTACCACTTTCTCTTCCCAAAGGTTTAGCAAAAGCCATGGAGATCAAAGTATTCCCTACTGTGTCTGAACTCCTGGATAAATGTTCGCACATGTTTCTTGTCACTAGTCATAACTACACGACCGAGGAAGCACATCTTTTTCTTCCACACATTCCCTTAAGGGTGAATTAATATTTCTATTGAATACTTTAATTGGTATATTCCTAGCTTCAGGCTGCTTTTCTTTGTAACACTCTTCTGTTAATGCACTTATGAAAACTCATGCTTCCTATTATGAGAAATACAAAGTACAGGGTCATCTGATTTGATTTCCAAGTATTTTCTCTCTGTGAGTTTTACAGAGACTGTAAAAAGACTAAACACAATGCTGTCATTCAAAAAACTGGGAATGAGATGCTTAGCCTGAGTACTTTACCCCCCACCACCCCCTCCCTGTTTCTGGGGACTTCATCATGGCAGCCTCATGATGGAAGTAACTAAAACCCCAATGTGCAGGTCTCCAAAATTTTCGCAGCAGGGTTTCTGTGTCAGCATTATGTTTTGCAGAAAACTCAGAGAGAAGGTTATTAAACCAGTAAATGAAAACTTTTGTTTAGCCAAAACCCCAGAATCTTTGCAATTTTTTTTCTAAATGGGAAAAATATTTCACGTCAGTTATAAGCTCAATAGAATAAAATGTTTAGTATTCCCCTCTCTTTTTCTTACACAGCCTTACACAGCCTTACGCAGTTTGTTACTTCATAGATTTCTCTGCTGATAAGTGACACCACCTCATCTGCATTTTTTTTTTCTTCCCAGCTTTGTTTTAGTAGCATTTCAGTTTAAAGAGTGCAAGGAAGAGTGAAAGGCTGCACCTGTACCTGTAAGGTGACAGCCTCAATAACCATGTTTGTTTGGTAGCTAATCTTTCACTTTACATCCAGCTTCAGCATCTGGTCCTTCTTCTCCATCCTCCTGGCATCTCCCCCTCCCATTTTATTAGCAGGTAATGAAACAGTCACAATGGAAGTGTTATTTGCAGTTATGTCTTGAAGGATACAGACCTGAAATGACTAGTTTGAAGACAGCTACATGCGTCATAGCACTGGTGTCTTTGCAAGCTCCTTAAAAGGTACACGTGACATTTGATACTTTTACTTTCTTTATGTGGGAGTTTTCGTCACTAAAGCCACTTGACTTTTATATTTGAGCATGTGCTCTGCAATGTGCATATCCCCTATGCCAAACAACCTGCTGCATTTCCTCTCCAGAGGCAGGGAATTCTATTTGTAAGGTGCCCTTATTCTTTGTGTTGTTTCTTCGTTTACTGGTTTAATAACCTTCTCTCGCTGCATGTTGTATTATTCATTCAGTTTTTTTATCCACAGTGGAATAGGACTCTGCAAAGCAAACCTATAGAGTACGGAAGACAGCAGAGATTAAGAAAAAAAAAGAAAAAGGAAAAAAGAAAAAGTCTTTCTTTTATTCACTTCCTTTATCCAAATGCATTTAATTATTTTATTCATTTATTTTCGTGTAGGGAAACCTATGAAGGGAAAAACAGTTTAATTCGCGAGATGCCTTTGGTACAATTTGGGGAGGGGGGTAAAAAGATTCCAATCAGATTTTTTCATCAGCCAGCTAATAGATACTTCTGGTCCAAAATTTATTTGACAAATGTAGATGAGTGGATTGTCCTTTCTTTTGCAGAGTTCTTATTTTCCGTCTCCTTGGTTTAGGTCATGCTAACAAGAACCATTTGCTGCATTACTCTTTTCCTTGCCTGCATGACAATTTTAATTTGGAGATGGATTTTTTTTTTTTTTTGCTTCCATTCAAATAAAAGTTTATAATCAATCTTTTGTTTTTCTAAAGGATACACAATTAAATCTATTTTCTATCACTTCTTCTATCTGTAAGTATATAAATAGTTTTTAACGGTTATCCTCTCTTCTATTTTTTAGAGTTTTGGCCATATTGGCGCAAAACATCTGAATTCTAGAAGTTGTCATTTACTGATAATGAAGGAAAACATCATATTGACCCAATAAAAATGTTTTATTCAGCTCATTTCATTTTTGATTCAATTTTTCAGTCTTTAACTATAAATTTATTAGACTTTTGAAGTGAAAGCTGTTTGAACTATAAACAATCTTTTTGAGAAAACAAAATGTTAAAATAGTCCCTTTTTAAACAGAAATTTTTGCACAAAAGTGAAAAAAAGCATTAAAATGGACCCTTTCCTTTGAACTTTTCTGTATATACATCCACACAGAGAAGGGCACAGGGCACTGAACATTATTATTGCTCTGCTGCAGGACTGCTATATTGCCCTGTAAGGTATCAAGTGACCTCGCCACATCTGGAGGCTTGTGGGAACAGAACCTATTTCTAGTACAAAATGTCATTTACACTTGATTTTCATCAACTAAAGGTTTTCTTGAGTGTTTTTACAGCTTATAACTCTTGGGCAAAATTACTTAGCTAAACTGATGTCTATGAACACAATCTTAAAACCTTGACCTTCTTGCCTTTCTTTGCAGTAGCATCTTCAGGACTTCTTCCCAAAGGCGAAGATGTAAAGTGATGGTTCGAGCACTGCATGCAGCCACTCTCTGGAGAGAACATTCACCTTGACCAGGTGGCCGATAGGGGACTTTGGACCCATGGCACCATCAGCATCTCTTTCCTGCCATGCCTGCCCGCTCTTTGGTGGGGGGCGAGACAGACCTCCACTTTCCCTGATCTCCCTGTCCTGCTCCATATGGGCAAGGGAGGCAGTTACCAGGGTAAGATCCCAGTTCTGTCATGCTGAGACTAATTCCCAGGTTGTTGGAACTAGAATACCTGCTCTGGATGAGAACGGCTAAATGGCTGCATTTATTGACTAGTTCCAGTGTTTTGTTAAAGTCTCCCCAAATCTTTACAAAGCAGGGTCTGGGAGGCCATTAAGGACATTTCACCAGGCTGAGCATTGCAACGCTGATGTCTCCTTTGTTCATCCAGAGCTCTGTCTTCAGTGTTATCTGCTGTGCTACTAACCACTGTGCCCTCATTAGTGGTGCCCTCAGCCATCACACAGTCCTCACTTCCAGGTCGCATGTGAGAGCATCAGGCAGCCAGCCCAGTACCCAGCCCTCTGAAACCAGCTAAACACACCGCAGGCTTTTCTGAGTTTCGCTATCAGCAAAACCAATGTTTAATCCAGAAATTACTAGTGGCAACCATTTAAGGTGGTTTCTTTGTTAAGACCACTGCAATGGCATATTAAAAGCTAACAAGCATGCCTGAAGGAAGCAAGTGATGCACAGCTCCTCTTTCGATAGGCAGTGAGTATCCAGCTGGTCTCTATGGTAATCTGAACTGACTACTGCCCAGGAGAATCATTTTCATTAACTCATCCTGACAAACAATATTAACCCATAGGCCAGTTTCCAAACTTGGACTTTATAAATCAAGATCTTCAGGTTGTTTCCAGGCATTAACAACATTGCTTGGATGCCAAACTAGCAGCTTTAGACTCTAAAGTGCTTCAGTTTTTGTGTGGGGCATCACGATTTAAGTGTTCATGGGATGTTTGAAAATTATACTGGATTTTTTCCAAATTGCTATCACCCTTTGGAGCTGTGATGGTCAAAACTCATCTCAAAAGAAACCTCATTAAATTATCTCATTTAACAGGGACAAGTCAGGTCTGATACTGGTTACCTTTAAACTTCTGGCTTGTCAAACTATATTTATTATTGCTTCTCACAGTTCCAAACAGCGGCTGCTGTTGTTGTCATTCCCCTTAGCTGGTAACAGCAACACTGTGGAAAAGGAGACAACCATAAAAGATAGACTAATACCGTGTCTTTCCCTCTCCCTTCCTTCCCACTTCAATGGGTACTGGATGGAAGTCCCAAAAGCTAGAAGGAAGTGAAGAAGCTAGCAACATAAGCAATGAAGTCTTTAGAAGAGTAAGGCAAGAAATTTATTTCTATACAAGGACAAAAATTATTGAGGAGGGAGAATAGGTAGGCTTCAGGAGACACCAAAAGAGGAAGATGCTTATGGGTTTGTCTGTAACTGCTGTACCATAGCATATTTGCCTGCCCATGCACAAACCTGCATTCACTAGCACAACCTAATAAGACTGTTACTCTGTTAGGAAATGTTCGTATTTAAGAAAATTTTTAAGAAAAATTCAGCTCCCCTCAGTTCTTCTACCTCTGTCCTGAATATATTCTGTCATAAACTCCTGTGGTTTTGTTTGTTTGTTTGTTTGTTTGTTTTTAAATAAACTTCCCTTTCTTTTTAACAAACCAAGTGTGCTCCTAGAATACTTTTTGGAATAAAGTTTAGAACCTTCAGCAGAGAACCTCTAGATGAAGTGATAATAAAGATTCAGTCCAACCTCTACCAAGAGGCTTTATGGCCCAGTAAGGTGAGGAAATAAAGCCAGGCAAAGTGAAGGAGGAGTCAAATTAATGTGGTCAGAGATTAAGTTAATTCAATATAACACCATGACAGCCTTTCTTGTGAGTTTCCCTGGTAAGAGCAAAAGGGGCTACGCGTTAGGTAGCTTGAAAGTATAACCTTGAAGGAACAATAGCGAGAAAAGTAATGAACATTCTCCTTTAGGAATCATTTTACCCTGAGGGATAAACTAGTTCTCTGGAAAACGGAATGCAGAATCTGTACTTAGTTGTATCAGCAAGCACAAACTTAGAACAGTATCTGCCAAATATTTATCTGGCTAACACAATAAAAGTAACTGAAAAGATTCAAAGTTCAATTCACATTATTAAATTATTTTAACTTCTAAAGATAAGCCAAGATTTTGAAGCTGTTTCAGTAATTGCATCCAGAGATATTTAGTCATCCACCTTCTCCAAATAAAATATTTTTTAGAGGTCAAAGCACAAAAAGCGACTGACCATGACGGTGAGATTCAGCTGATGAAAATATGTAGCCAGCAGCAATATGTAGCCTTCAACCTTCAGCTGGCTGTAGCACAGTGAATAGGATCAGCTGACCAATTTTTCTGTTGGTAAAAATTGAGATATATTTTTATGAAGCCTATCATGTGACTCTAGACATAAGCCGTAGAAGTGAAGTTGTAAGACTATTCAAGTTCTGTTATAAGAACATTTGTAAAATATTGTGTCAGCACTAGTTTTCATTTCTTAATAGCAGAACAAGCCTTGAATTAACCTGGAAGAGTCTTCTTGCAGATTTATATGGAAAACTTGAGTTTGCAGGGGGTCATTTTGCTTTATTGACTAACTGAAATTCAATGCATGCTGTTTTTTTTCTCTCTAAACTTCAGGAAGCATTTCTTTACTGTGCAGGTGACTGAGCACCGGAACAGGTTGCCCAGAGAGGCTGTGGAATCTCTCTCATTGGAAACCTTCAAAGGCTACCTGGACATGGTCCTGGGCTACCTGCTTTAGGTGGCCCTGCTTGAACAGAAGGGTTGGACCAGATGACCTCCAGAGGTCCCTGACAACCTCAGCCATTCTGTGATTCTATATTATGGTTCAGGTAACCCAGCCACATAGAATTGTAAGACTACAGGGTAATTTAGGCTGGCGTTGCCTTAAGAGGCCCCTAGTCCAACCCCATGCTCACAGCACGGTCAGCTATAGGGTCGGACCAGGTTGCTCAGGGCTGTATCCAGTGTGGGCTTGGAAACCGCCAGGGGCACAGNGTTGGCTTCTCCCAAAGCCATCCCCTCTCCAGGTGAACAAGCCCTGGTCCCTCAGCCTGTCCTCATGGGGCACTTGCTCCAGCCCCAACCAAGGCGGTGGCCCTTCCCTGGGCTTGCTCCAGTTTATCGGTGCCTTTCCTGTATGGGGCAGCCCCAAACTGGATGCAGTGCTCTAGATGTGGTCTAACAGCTGCGGAGCACAGAGAGTAACCACTTTGCATGATCCGCTGGCTGTGCTCCTGCTGACACAGCTCAGGGCTCTGCTGGCCTTCATTGCTGCCAGGGCTCACTGCCGGCCCATCCTCAGCTCGCAGCCCACCAGCACTCCCAGGGCCTCCTCCCCAGAGTTGCTCACCAGCTATAACATTATCACAGAATCACAGAATCATAAAATGGTTTGGGTTGGAAGGGATCTTAAAGATTATTTTGTTCCAACCTCCCTGCCATGGGCAGGGATGCCACCCACTAGATCGGGTTGCCCAAACCCCATCCAACCTGGCCTTGAACACTTCCAGGGACAGGACATCCACGACTGCTCTGGGCAACCTGTTCCAGTGCCTTACCACCCTCCTAGTGAAAAATTTCTTCCTAATATCTAATCTAAATGTACATTCTTTTAGCTTAAAACCATAACCCCTTGTCCTATGGCTACACTGCCTGATGAAGAGTCCCTCTCCAGCTTTCCTTTATGTACTGGCAGGCCACTACAAGATCTCCCTGGAGCCATCTCTTCTCCAGGCTGAACAATCCCAACTCTCTCAGCCTGTCTTTATAGGAGAGGTACTCCAGCCCTCCAGGCACATCCAGTCAAAGCCCATGCAGACTTCTCCAACCCCATTCTGGGCAAAGGACTGAAGGGGTCCAGCATACTGTTTTCTCCTTCCTGAGATACTGGACAAGTAGTCTGGCTGCAAGTGAGTGGCTTGGGCAGACATTACTATTCTATATAATACTCAAGGAACTGGCACTGTGATATGTGCAGGAAAGATTGAATATTATTGAAGATGCAAATCTATTTTGTATGCTAAAATGTTAAGAATTAAATAAAAACATTATCACTCTAACATATATCATTTAGAGCCCAGATCAGTGCTTTTTTAGATCTTTTTCAATTTGAAGATCCCTATTTTTTTTCTCCTAGGGATGCAGGAAACTTTGTATGGGAATTTAAATCTGCTGACAGTGGGTTTGGTTTTCTTAGCTATCACTCACAGAGCCCAGGGGTACAAAGAGAAGTGTTTGAAAACCAGTGGTAGTAGCTCAACAAGCAAATGCTCACATAAGGCCAGTAAGTCAGGAAGCAGCTGGAGACAAAGACAGAGGTGACAGATGTAAGCTCATTATTTGTGTGTGTGTGCGTGTATTTCTTGACCAGTGAATTAAAATCTGAGCTGTTAAACTTAGATCTCCAGTCTTATTTGCAAAACTCAACCACACTCTGCAGAGAACAAAATATGCTCCAGTACTGGATCCAAGTGCCAAATGAATACGGGAATGGAAATGGGATGTTCAGATGCATCTGTGGCACATAATCTGGCCACCTAGCACATTCATAGCGTTAATGACGGGAGAAGAAGGCTACAGCTCTCTATTGCCTCTTTTTCTGTTTGAAATCTGTTCCCAGACAGCTTTTTCTCCGTTATGGAAGATAAGGACCTCCTGAAAGGTAAAAAATAAAGGAAATGATTTCCCATTGTAGAGAGAGAGATGGGAAAAACAAGCAAACAAACAAATAAACAAAAACAGTTTTCAGAAAAATGATGAAACAATGGATGAAACATTGATATGTAAAAACCATGAAAAAATATTTGAATAGGATCCATGAAAATATTATACCTTGTCATTTTTTCAACCTTTTTATCTTTAAGGTATTTTTGCTTGGTTGCTCTAGTGAGCAATACAAAGAATATCATTTCTTTCTGTAAGCCAACATGGAATATTTTATTTTACAAATGCAGAAAAGGAACATTTCAACAACTGCAAAATTCTTGCTATTGCAGGGCCTCAGGCTTTGGCACTCAAACTATTTTGATATCTTTTCCCAATTTTGTATATTAGTCAGAAACATCTCTTAAAAACAGCATAAAAAAATGATAAATTAATACTTTGTGCATGGCATTATGTATCACATTCTACCCTGTGAATGACAGAGGTTTTATCCAGGAATATAACCTTTCATACAACTACATAGCACGAATGTGGTTACATACCCAAATAGACCATAAACTGTTGAAAACCATAGACCCAGAAAAATGACTCATCAAAACAATGTTTTATTAGCAACTAAATTTAAAGTAAGCTTAAAATGTGTTCCTTCCTGGGGCTGAGTAAACAGATTGTTTTTTCCCTTTCTCTGAGCTTAATGTCACTCACTTCCCTCTTGAACTCACATTTTTATCCCCCCAGCATCCCTAAGAGAAGAGTCTTGTTGTTGCTTGTAGTCAGGTGACTCAAACCCGAGTGCAAGAACCACAAGCCCCTCTGCCTTGGACTGCCTCATTGAAAAGAGACTTACAGGGGCAGATGGTTCTTCAAACTTCCCTCAAGCAAAAAAATCCACCCACTACACCCCAACCTTCCCCCCCTTCCAAAAAAAAAAAACAAAAAACACACAAACAAACAACCAAACCAAACAAACAAACAAAATGGGTATTTGCAGCACTTTTCACAATTACTGGAGCATATAAATCTATTTATCTCAACCACAGGTTCCTCCAAACTCCACCACTGTGTAGACCAGACACACAAAAGATACAGGCTAGTACCTAAAATGTTACTCTTCAAAACACGTTCTGTCGCCACCTAACACTAGAGAAGCCTAGAGCCTAATATGCAGTGGGTTGGGGTTCATGTCTGCAGCTTAAGATCTCTGCTTGTTTTAACCACTACTGGCTCCCTTTGTAGTTAGAAAGAATCAGGTTCTTTTTTAGGGCAGCTTTCATCCCATCCTAAGTCAGATATCTGAAATAGGCTAGATGAAGCATGGATCACAGCTCTTATCAAGCTGCCCTTTTAGTACATCAGCCAGCTGAGCACTTATCACTGCTTTTTCAAGGGTTTTGAAGCTTGTCAGAAAACAGAACATACTCTGTTGGGATAAGGACAAAAAAAAGATGGGTAAATAGTTGTGGTAGGATTGACTGGATGAAAAGGGAAACACCTTCCTCTGTGCTGGTCACCTGGGGCTCCCTCTGTAGTCACTTTACCATGACAGGAACCCTAAGGCATCCATCCATACTAAAATCCATGCCTAAAAGAAATAAGATGAATCATAGCCTGAAACTGTCTGTTTGTCTCATTGACTATAAAAAGTTAAGTGAAATGAATGCCCCCTCCCCAGTGAAAGATTGGAAACACCACAATAGTAACAGTAAAGTGCTTTCAGATTGGAGCATCCATGTAAGAGCTGTATGGGATCTGGATTTACAAGGAGCTGTTCAATATGAAATATACTCAGTTGAACATCCTGATAATGCTGACCCCAGAAACTGAATTCAAAGGATTTCAGATGTACAAGGTATTAAAAAAGGCATAAGCTGGCTTATATTTGAACTTCAGCATGTGCTCCATAGAAAATCTTCAAAGACATACAGTGAAAATTATGCAAGGTTTGAAATGACCTACAAGGAAAGATTATGGAACTCTAACTGCTTAACTGAAGAGCTTATACTCAAAGAGGGCATGTTAGCTTGAAAACTAGTGTATGAACAGCACACAGAAAAAATAAATAATTATGGCATGTTGGAAATCTTTTGGGAAAAGAAACAAGTGAGTACGTAGAACTGGTACAGACTTCTTGGATCATCAGGTTCATTCCCCTGCCATCTTAGTTAGCTATGTCAGAGAAACATCTTAGTAAACTCATCTTAAAGCAAGGCAAATTCGCTGCTAATTGAAATAGCACCCCAAATCACCACTTCACAGAATCACAGAATGGCTGAGGTTGGAACGGACCTCCAGAGATCATCTAGACCAGCCCCCCTGCTCAAGCAGGGTCACCTAGAGCACGTTGCAAAGGATCGCATCCAGATGGGTTTTGAATATCTCCAGAGAAGGAGACTCCATGACCTCTCTGGGCAGTCTCTTCCAGTGCCCTCTCACCCTCACAGTAAAGAACTCTTTTCTCATATGGAGATGAAACTTCCTGTGTTTCAATTTGTACCCATTACCCCTTGTCCTATCGCTGGCCACCACTGAGAAGAGTTTGGCCCCATCCTCTTTACATTGTCCCCTCAGGTATTTGTACAGGTTGATAAGATCCCCTCTCAATCTATTCTTCTCTAGGCTAAACAGGCCCAGCTCGCTTAGTCTTTCCTCATAAGACAGATGCTCCTATCCCTTAACAGTTTTTGTAGCTCTACGCTGGACCCTCTCTAGAAGTTCCACTTCCACTTCTCTGACACAGATTTCTTAATTTCTGCCTTAAATTTATCTACAGCCCACATATTCCTCTGCATTTTTCTGAAACATTACTTTTTGGTTTATTTTCAAGTTAAATGGTGCTATCTCTGATTTTATTGGGTATAGCTATCATGCTTGTGGTTTCATGGTTTGGTTGTTTTTTGTTCCCCCCCACCTCTAAATTCTGGACATACTGAGCACTAGCCCTCCTCACATTTTGTTTCTTTTTTGATTGTGCAAACATTTGTATTTCTGCAAACTCATCACCATCAGTCCTTCAATATGCTCAGCAACTGGAAACTGAAGTGCAGTATATATTGTTCCAATCTGTATCTATGTTTTAATCCCTACCTGTCAACACCATAGTGGTGTCCAATGTCATCTCTCTTCTTTTCTTTTGTTATTTGTTCAATATCCTCAAAATATCTAACTTGGCTTGATTTTTGTCAGGATTCATTTTTCCCTGTACATTTCCTGGTCTCCAGGAAATAACTTTCCCTGCTTTATACTATTACAGATAACAATACCTAATCATGGACCCCAGATCATCAAGCCACACAACTTTATTCAAGGCTGAATTTTCTATCAGACATGGCATCTAAGAAGGCTCTCCTTTTATTGCAATGCAGAGCAAAAATGAATTTGAAATCTTAAAAACTACCACTATATTAATTATTTTCTGCTCAGTTCAGAAATCATCCACAAACCTTGTTGAGAAAAAAAATTTAAACCAAAAAGGCTAAATTTTGACAGATACAAAGGAAGACATCTAATAGTAAGACTATCCTAAGAAGGCACTCACTTGATAATTTTAAGGAAATGTCTGTTGTGAAAAGGACCCCCATGGGGTTATTCCTCATGAAAAAGTCAGAACGTTATGATCTAAGTGGTGCTCCTTACCTCTGTGTTTGAGCAGGACAGAAAATTCATGAGAATTTTTTTCATGACTTCCATTTCATGAGGAAAATTTCATGAAATTTTCCGCAAGGAAATGAATGAAATAATTATTTCAGCTTTCTGAATTTCTTTTGGTTAAGTCAGTATAATTTTGCTTTAATCAAGTAATAATGTTTCATAAATATTTCCCGTTTTGTTTGATTTAGTTTCAATTTTAACAATATACATTCTAATACAAGCATTATATCACAGTACAAACATATGCACACACACACATACACACACACATATATATGATATTTACCGCAGCATTCCACTTCACTGAAACTGGTTTTATCTGACTGAAATGAATTGCAGATACATATTTCTGTATGAACTATTTTAAAGTTTTCTTCCCTCATACATTTTTATTGTTAGTTTTGTTCCAGTTGAGAATGAAAACAAGTTCAGAAATGTCAGAATTTCCCCTCTGACAAAAAGTCTATTTTTCAACCATACCTAGAAACTACCAGCAGTTTCTTAAGCCAAGAAAAATTACCAGAAGCCCCATTTAAATAAATGGATGTGGTTTTTAGCCAGTGAATGGATAAACTCAGGTTGTCATCAACATAGTGCCTCCATGAAGTCCTTTCACATTCAACAGTATTAATACAATTAACTAATGCTGTTGTAAAGAAGACATCAAAACATAAATAAAACACTTAGGATTTAATTTTTCTCCAAGGTACTCAAATCACTTCTGTTACCCTCAACAGGAATTGTATGTGCATAACTGAGGAAAGAATTTGGCTATTAAGAATCAACAGAAACAAACAAACAAAAATAACAGATTGTAAATGGATACTTGTATTAATTTGGCTAATTGCTTGCAAACAGCCCAAACATTATTTAACATGATAAATATTATACTGTTCTACGTGTGTAGGTAACTCAGAGCTAGCAACATCACATGATATTTTCATAAGGATTAGTGATGGGGAAACCTCAGCTTCAGTTTCAGTTTAAATGCCGATTCAAAGTAGGTTTCACCTTTTCTCAGAGTATGCGTGTGTGTGTACGTACAGAAGTTAGACTTGAAATCTCCTCTTCTTCCTGACAAATAGGAAAACAGGTCAGAAATGCCCTGAAAACTGCCTGTCTTTCATTTCTTCATATTTTGTCTTCACTAATTGAAAAGCAAAGGTCTCATTTTTCTTGTCTCAAGAAGAGGAGAGTACAACAGAAACTAAATTTGAACAGGAACATGTTACCGCCCAACACAACAATTCATGCTCATCTGGAATAATATATCAGCATTGGTAACCCATTTTAAATAAGAGGTATCAGAGGAAAAATGAGCTTTGGAGAAAGAAGATTACAGTCACTTAGGCTTTTTCTTTGAAAATCAAATAATAATAATAAAAAAAACTAATGAACAATGCACAAAAGATTAAAAAAAAAAAAGATTGGAACTGATCCAAATGCCATGACAAAAGTAGACTGCTGGACTAAGTGATCTCTGCGGCTCAATTCCATGTATATGTACCTGGACCACCTGAGGTGCCCTAGAGCATCTGAGACACACATACAAGTCTGGCAGATATGATCAGGCACATGGGGCAGTCCAGGCTTTCCTGGGGAAGCAGCTGAAGGCCAGGAAGAAAACCTAAGGGTGTCTCAGATGGCACTAGAGGACCCTGTTTAGGTAACTCAGTCCAGCCCTGGCTCTGATCTAGGACAATCCAGATCAAGGACAGTTATTCCTTATTTTCCATCTGTATGGATTTATCTTCTGGCCAGCTATTATGACTTGATCTTGTTTCTACAAAATATTTTAGAGCCGTGCTATTCTGAAAGGCACTCAAATTCTCATCAGGTGAAAAAATGCATTTTAGCTGCTCCCATAAATTGATTTAAGTTTCTGTCCCTGAACACCATCATAAGCAGCCATGCCCTGTGTCCACTGTTTTATACAGGCATTAGCTAGGAAAAATTCAATTAGCCCTACAACAAAGTTGTAAGTTAGATGTTTTCCCTAATTAAACTGGTGGGTTGATACTTACTACCATTCTTCCTGTATATGCTGCCATTCAATTACCTGTGTCATTCCTCAATGTTTCCAAAAAATTAGAAAAGCCTTGAAGTTCTTTGAATGACATATGTTTCAATAAGACAAAATTAAATTAGAGAGTTGCAATTAGATAATTTTCCTAGTTTCATTGTTTGATCTTCTTGATAAAGAATTGATGCTTGTGTGGTTCAATACTGATCTGATTTAATGACCACAATTAATATTGTATTAAGAATGTTGAATTTATGAGCTACAAAATTAGGTTCAGTTCCAGTTACTAGCTGTGGTGACAAGCCATGCTGACTAAGCATTTCTCAGACTATTTCAACAGAACATTGAATAAATACATAATTTTTCACGTACCAGCTCTGACTACTTTCAGTAATCATGTATAGCCACCAGCACACACCCTTCAAAACAAAAAGATCATCAAAATTCTAGTAAAATACAGGCAACATTTTAATAGGTCGAGGGTAGGTCTCTTCTGTCCTATTCTTGAAATCTGGAGCTGAACAAGCTCTTGTTCAATTTTGTCTGGCACAATTTAGTCCAAATCATCAGACATAATTTCGGTCAATTTTCTCACATGCTCTATGTGCATACATCAAAAATGAAAATGATTTGACAAGCTGTGAGCATCTGAACTCTTCTGGAAACTCTCCATCACCTGAATGGCTAGAAAACTACCGAAGTGCTAGATCTTCCTTGTATTTCCTAATGTAACTTTAGGTCATGACACTGAACTGAATTAATAGTTTCTCAAAAACCTTGAAATCTCAGAAGTCATTGTAGGTACAGAATATGGCTGTTAAAACCTTTGTAGAACATCAAACTGGGAATGGTTTCCCCTCTCCTTTTCTCGTTCTCTTTCTCTGCAAGCATAATATATACTGTGCCTCTTTCTGGACAACGCAAAGTTGAACAAGTGTAGTTGTAATTAAGTACTATTAAATAACTTTGTTATATTAAGCACCTAGATAGAACACCCATGCTTGAAACCTAAATCTTTTAGAACTATTAATTATTGAAAAAAAAGTGTCGATGTGATTGTGAGATTGGCACGTATTGTTATGGACTGTAAATTTAAACCAAATTAATTTCTTTACATTTTGGAGAAAGTAAAAAAAGTATATTCCATAAATATAGGAAGTAAATCTCTTTGCGTATTAAACATAAACTTGTTTTTAATGAAATTACTTTTCAACTTCAATTTAGTCTATTTCTAAATGAAAAAGATTGTTAAATGTCCTGCAAGACTGACTCCTACCACAATCCTTCAACTGTATATCAGCTGTAGGTTATATAAACAGTGTTTCACAATAGCACACATATGTGCCAGGACAGTTTTTATATGTGCCAGGACAGTTTTACCATTGAAAGAAAGAGTACTTCAAGAGAACATCAAACTTCAAGAGAACATCAAACTGAATTTTCTTCCTTTATATGCTAGGTATTACAGCACACTCTATAGTCAGTATACCTGAGTTACAATTTCCCTCTTCTAAGTTTGCACAATAGTGATCAAATAAATATTATTATGAATGCACTGGAATGGCTTCTCTAGCTGGATTCCTGAGTGTCTGGGACAAAATGAAAGGACAGACCAGTCAAAAGAAGAGCCTCAGAGACATCATTCATCTTTGACAGCTGAAGGCTCACCAGATCAGTTTTTGAAGAGAGGTGGCCTTGACCTCTGTTGAGTCTCCTGTCAAAATAACTGATTGGTTTTCATACAGACTGTCCATCAGATTTAACCCAGCAGGTTGCAGTAGAGTCCAAGGTAGGGAGCCAGCTGGAACAAATGTACAGTACAAAACAAACAAACAAACAAACAAACAAACAAAACCAACCATGAAGCTGAGGGGTTTAGGGCAGCAATCTAACATTCAAACACTCAGCAGTTCCCAGGAACCTCTTATCTCTGCAAGCTGTGAAGAATTTAGTTTCCCTTTTGTTTCCAAAGACAACTTGTTGGCAGAATGAGTTCCAGGATGAGGCTGCCAGGTGCATATCAGTACTGGACAGTTTTCAACTGTGAACAGTACAATACAGTATAATACTACAGCTTGTGACCACACAGACTCTCTTTCACTGAAGGGTTTTACTGAACCTGAAGATTTTCTGTTAGATCAATTTGGACTTGCTTTGCCCTCTTGTCTCAGAAGTAAGTGGAACAGCTGCAGTAAAGGAAGAGTTTTGCTCGCTCAGCTTATTGTGAACACTTTTTTGGCACACGTTGTTGTTTTGTCTGTCCATACTTGCCAAAGACAAAGTGTTTAAAATCAGTTATCCTCTTTATGTTGTTCTGCAACTTTGTCCATTTAGTTTTTGTTATGCTCTTCAAAAAGGATATGTCTGCAGACATAAAGAGCTTATAAATTTCTGACCGTCTACAGCATCAGCTTAGTCTGGTCTCATATAAACAAACATCACATTAGCAAAAGAAAATTTTAAATCACTAATATTGTAATTGGTGCAGGCTTTACAGAGATATCAATGATTAACATAGTAAAAAATACCTGTTTTCTTGAGAAGTAGAGATCATTCGGAGAAGCAACAAAAAGCAGCTGTAATTATGCAGGGTTTGTTTGTTGTTTTGTTTGTTTGTTTGTTTGTTTGTTTTGCTTTGTTTTGTTTTCCACATATTCCTTTGTTACCTTCAAATAAAAGAATGTTACAGTCCTTACTATGTGTTTTATTATACGTCATAGAGCATAACAGGGGAATTGCTGTACAGAATCGTTTTCATGATTCCCAAGCACCCTTCCATATATGTACATTAATGTGTTCTTTATAGGTAAAGACCTCTCACATATTTATGAAATGTATGACAAAATTCTGGAACTCAGGCTGCCATGTCAGAGAGAAGGCAAGGTAGGTTACCTGGAATTGTGAAAATAACCCACATTCATACCACACCTGTACAGCTAACCTTTTTGCCTTCAATTGTTCAAAAGTGTTAATAACCATAAAGCATGCCTGCTGATCTTGGAAAGCATCCTTCTTTCAGAGTATGACAAGGACAAGTATAAACATGGCTCATTTGTGGCACTTTTCTGACAGTTCTCTACCCTTTCCCAAAGGAAAAGCAAAGAACGTTTCCAAAAGTTTCTAACTCATTGGGTCATTTAGAAACACAAAGCTGTAGAATGAAGCCAAACTGATTGAGACGCTATTCATGATCCCACGTTTGGTGCGGCCCTCATCACTGCTCTGTCTGTTCCCAGATATTTGAACCCCTGAAATGGCTCCCAGGGGTTGCTGATAGGGTTGTCATTCAGGTTCTTGAACAGACGACCTGGTTTCTTCCCTGTTGCATGTCCATTAGAAAGAGTTGATTAGGATCCACTCTGTGAATTCATAGTGCCCTAAAATTCCCGTAATTTTCCAGCTGCTCAGAAGTTTTAATAAAATCCTACAATCTGCATCATTGTTACTACCACCTTTGTAACTGTATGATGTGAGACAGTGTTTTAGCACTCTGGTTCTCACCATCAGGGGAAGCACAAACAAAACTTAATTCCCAGTGTGAAATGCTTATTGTAACTACACTCCCCAGAAAGATACCTGAGGACCTCAGAAGCTCCTCAGCTCAGGCTAACAGGACAATTATCCCAGATCACTACAATCTTTTTGTTTTTAATAGAAAAGCCACTGTATTATTGATGTTTCTCCAAAGAAAACATCACATACAGATGGGATGGAAAATATTAAAGACCAAAAGCCTTCAGATTATGTAGTTAACATGCTGATACCAGAAATAGGACAGACTGAGAAATTCAGATTCAAATTAAAGGTGCTTTTGGATAAAATGTTCAAAACCAAGCAGTCTGGCTGCTATTTCAATATGTTTCAGATGTACAGACACATGGAAAAACAAACATGTAACATATGTTACTTTACACACTTAGCATAGAAAATCTTGTTTCAAAATATTTCTTTTTTTTTTTTTTTTTAATTCGTGTAACTGTGACCCTTCCACTCAAATCCAAGCAGTAGCTATACTAAGTGTGACTAAAAGGTGGTATAAAGCAAAGCAAATAAGTTGCTCAGAACCCATGATCATAAAACTATTGATTTCTGAAACTTGTTAAAAGAGCAAAGAATGAATACAAAGGACATGGCAAGTTACAAGAGAAATATTTCAGTCCTGTGTAAAGCACATAAAAAGCTGTGTTGAAATGCATCACAGAAGACATCTTTAGCATTTGAAATGAAAAATTTATGGAATGGGTGGGTGAATGAAAGTTGAAGTTCGCTGCCAGCCACTCAGAAATGATGGTGATAAAGGTCCTGTAGGTGTAAAGACAGATACTTAGCACTTAATTGTGGGGATAATTCAAATTGGGGAAGAGGTGTGGGTCAGTTTTTTATTCCAAAGTGAATGGCTTACTTCTAATTGAAAGCAACTCTAATTAAGATAAAGGGCAGGACATTAACACTCAGTACTAACATTATGAGCCACACCAGCAATATGCTTTACCTCTGATGAGAGGGTTATTTATGGTGTCTGTGGTGCAGCAGAGCTCTCCCTTGCATACACATCAGATATCAGGCTCCAATGTTCAAAGGGGAAATTAAAGAGGAGAATATCAGCTGGGGATCGGTTTATGCGCAGTGGAAACAAACTGATCAGAAAACTTCTGGGGAGGTTTAGCTGTCATACCTGAAGCTAAACACTCCTTTGCTCGACTCAAAGCTTTCACAGGTTTATACAGATTTCACAAGTTCTGTCTAAATGGGCAGGGTGGCACAAGACAGCACCAGTCCATGGCAAGACCCACACATGCTTCAGCCTTGTTCATGTTTGCACAGAGAAGCCCTAGGTAGGTGAGGCAGGCAGCCACGATGACCTTCAGTCTGTGCCCTGTTGTGTGTGAGCTGCTGCAGGCGTCCACCCATAGGTGACCTGAGACAACCAGGGTCTACCTGGCCTATGGTCCAACTGAAACTTAGGAGCAGAAATGTCTCCTAGTCTCCAGAGGTTGGCCAAATTATATTGTGAAGTATAAAGGCTGACTGTTTTTATTAAGACCAATAGCCTTTCTAGTGCTTGGTAGTACAGCTTAGCTTTTTTCAGACAGTGGGCTGGTCAAGTGAGGCATAGCCCTGTGCAATCAATATAGTGTTCCTGCAAAACAACAGCAGTTCGTTGCTTCTAAACCCTATTAACAAAGTTCTTATTTCTTGCTTAACTGGGTACAACAGCAACCATACTATAACATTACCACAGAGAAAAATTACTTACGATTAGCATAGCTTTTAAGTTAAATTATTTTAAATTGATTATTTTTTCCTTGTAGCAGGGCATCCTGCTTGTGTCCCAGATTGTGTCCCAAATGTTATTTATTTTTCTGTCTTTCAATTTGAAAGATGTTTCACTCATCTCTACTTGAAAGCTATTCTTCCTTCCCTTACATTCGCACCTACATCCGGAGCTGTGTCTTATTGAGTGATGGTGAACAAATTTTTGATTTGTTCTCAGATAAAAGACTCCTGGAAGATAATAAAGCAAACAGAAAACTGTGCATAGTGATGCAAGTTGCATAAACATGCACTTGGAGCATGATCATCTCAACAGAGATAACATTCTCTGTTCCCAGGAGCAACAGAGAGCTAACCCACGTGACCATTTCTATGGGAAAAGCTGTTGTTCTTAATCCCATCTCTGATCTGAGATGGGATTTCACAATGTTTAGACAAGCACTTTCACTATAAAGCAAGAAAATTGGAATTTTTTATGATTCCCTTAGCTGGATTTGACTCTGTAAGAGGCATATAAGGACAGAGTTTGTATACTTTTTACTATTTTCAAGTATATTTCCTGGCATAAGGGACAGATACAACCTTAGCTGGAATCTCTCAATATAATAATAATAATAATAATAGCAGAATAATAACAGTATTTTGTATAAGTTTCCTAGTAGAAACAATAGGGAAATAAAGCCAAAACATTTTCCATCACTACTAATGCTCCCAGCTGCCTGACTGGAACTTTTCTGTACATTAATATATATGACAAGATATTGATATTAATATCCATATTTGCTTAGGTCTGGGGTAATGAACCTTTTCTGGGAATGATTTTTGAAATTTAAAAAAATATATATCTGTCCAGTTCCCAGTGCAAAAAATCAGCTCAGAGGTACAAACAGTCAGGGAACAAGCATGCAATCTTCTGAAAGGAGTTTTCTAGCTTTATCCTAGCCAGTATTCTTAATGCAGGAATCACTGGGGTATTTTTATAGCCTGTGTTCTAGAGGGAATGAAATAGATCCTTGTTATTGTCCCTTCTGGCCATGAACATCTACCTGCATAAAATAAAATTCCTAACACAGAAGTATTACAGAAATACCTCGCTATTGCTCAGATCTCAATGCATATATTGAAAAAAAAAAAGCAATTGATCAGGCTTTTTTTCAAGCATTTTTTCATCCTTACTGCACTCTTTTCTGCTACGTAGTGCTGCTCCAATGGGAAGGATGGAGGTTTCCCTACCACTATGACATACAACCTAGTACGTGTGAGACACCTCTGGAAAATGGATATTTTTTAGATTTAAATTTTCTTTAGCAGAGGAGAGAGTTGTAGATTGNGCTTTTATGGCTGAGCATGACGTCATATGGTGTGGAATAACTCTTTGGTCAGTCTGGGTCACCTGCCCTGGCTGTGTCCCCTCCCAGCTTCTTGTGCACCCCCAGCCTCCTCGCTGGCAGGGCAGCACAAGAAGCATAAAAGTCCTTGGCTCTATGTAAATACTGCTCTGCAACAACCAAAAACATCGCCACTATTTTCATCAAAAATCCAAAACACAGCATTGTGTGAGCCTCTACGAAGAAAATTAATTCTGTCCCAGCCAAAACCACGACATAATCCCACATCTTAGATGAACGGTCTAATTCTCGTAGGGTGTTATACAAACAACAGTGTGGATTAGAAGTGACAACAGCACCCAAATAAGCGCTGGTGGTTTCCCTGTACCAAGATTACCAGGTGAGTTTAGGTACTTGACATCCCCAGAGAAGAGTCCAGGAAAGGGAGGAAAGTAGGAGCCAGCTTCAATACTCACTGCTGCAGACTCGATCCTCAGGAGGAGGTGTGGGTACTGCAGTCCTGGGTGCAGATTGCTGCACTGCACTTAACTCCAGGCTGGCCAGAACACTTCTTTTGCTATATCCCACTGATGCAGTGGATCTGCCCAGGCTGGCCATGGCTTTCATTGTCTGTCTTTGCTGACAGTCTTTCCTCCTGGTGGGGAAAAGCAAGGTTTCTCAGTGCTGTCTGTTCTGGCTCTAAGTTGCAGCCAGAAATATGAGACAGACTGGATCTCCTCCCCAAGAAAATTAATGCTAGATGTCTCTCTAAACACTCTCCCGGTCATATCTCAGTTCCGGAAGCTACACCTATCCTCTTGCAAAATCACACTACTATTACCTTCAGAGCTAATGTGTGGTTTTATAATATGTGTTTTATAGAATATTAAGTAGCTAATGTTTCAAAACACATTGAAAGTAAGGTAAGCATAGATAATCAAAGCTAGTATGTTTTATTGTCACAACTCTGTTCCCATATACTTTTTACTGAAATCCATTTCTGATCAATGACCACTGAGATGGAGATACAGCTTTTGGTTCTTCAGATAGAGCCAGTGACAGTCATTTCTTTCTGAATAAAGACATAAGAGACAATCTCAGGGGAATGAGTTATAATATCACAAAATTGGAATAAGTAGTGTCAAAGATTAATGAGGACAACTGAAATATTTTGTCTTGCCTAACAAATTGTTGGATAAGAAAGAAAATGCAACAAAATAGCACTGAAGATTTGCATGAGATCTGGTCTGAATGGAAACACTTCCAGAACAAGATTTGTATTTAACCCATCGTTTGCTTTTAGTAAAATAATATAACGTCAGTGATTCCTGGGGGACTTTCCTTTTTCATACCTTCCACAAATCTTCTAACAAACAGATCTGAAAAGCCGTTCAGCCATGAAATTATGCTTGTCTGATCTATATTGTCTGTCCTGGATTAGATGACCTTACCATCTCTACTTCTGACTCATTAAAGGATTCTCAGATAACTCAGTATGTAATACTATTGTGAGCTGAATACATTCAGAAATATACTTTTTACCTCTTGTAGAATGAATTCTAATTGGTAAGCAAAATTTAAATCTCAGGATTGCAATATTTTGCCAATCAAGAAGAAAGCTAATTTCTCCTATCTATTGTATCTGATTGTGTCTCTCAGCTGAAACGAGGAAGTAAGTCATTCTGAACATTTTTATAATAAGTAATATCAGTCAGGGAGGAATAATTACAAATAAATAGAAGTAAATTAGCATAGCCTCCTGGCAGCACTGAAGTGAGAAATGAGTACATAGGAAAGGGTACGCAATAGGTATGAAGAGCGCATTTGAGTGGAACGCGAGTGTACTTGGAATGTAAGAGGGAAACAAGAGTTCAGGGGAAAGTTTTAAGAAACAAAGGTGGTTTTTTTCCCCAGCTCAGTTTCTCAGTATGGCTGGTATGAAGTTTACAAATCTGGGCCCCATTTCAAAGGCTGTTAGGCAATTTAAGGATTTTAAAGTCAGATGAAATGTTATTGTGTTCCCAGTAAAAAATAAATAACTTCCACATCTCTCCATATGACCTGAGTGTCTATTTAAATCCTCTGTCTAACACCAGCAGGTTGTTGATGCATTAATAGAAGAGATGGGAGACAGATAATCCTGGATCCACTGAAGTCAGTACATATTTAGCACTGACATGAGTGATATCATTTCTGCAGACTGAAGCTAGATTGTGGAGACTTTGGTCTGACTTACTTCTTAAAATCAGAGCTGGTTCTAAGATGCTAGAGCTGTTTCTCCAAAACTATCTTGCTATCCTACAAAATGTTGCATATTAGCAGATTAATGAATTTCAGCCACAACTGCTTATACATTTTATTCACCATCAACTTCCAGTTCTCTGAGAAAGCAAACTCTTCCCTCATTCACAGCTTCCATAACAAATTTTTTGTGCTAATTTTTCTTAAGAGACCAGGAAAGTGGGATTTGAAATCCCCACATAGATGGAAATGGGAGGAAAGTAGCTGGATCCAGGGAAAACTGTTAACAGAAAATCTGCATGAACAAGTGAAATGAATTCGGAAGAGCCTTCTTTGGTGCAACTAATTTTATTTACGGCATCTAAAGCACATAATTTCAAACTTCAGTCTACAGTATCTGAGTTGGTGATTTCGCACAGAAAATGTTCTATATCTCTTTGAATTTTTATATGTTCATTTTAAAAGTACCATGTCACACAAAATAATACAAAAATAGATAAATGATGCCATCACTGTCAGAAAGAAATTCAAACAAGTACAGAAGGTAAAAACAGAGCTAAATTCTAGTGTTCAGATCAACTTTCTGCATTCAAAAAACGGATTTCAAACTCTGATCAGTTCAAAACCAAAAGCTATCTCTACTGAAACAGTTAGTAAATAAAGTTGTTTTTGGGGGGGGGTTTGTTTGTTTGTTTGTTTTTGTTTTTGTTTGAAAGACTACTGCTGATAAAAATGTCAAAACTATAGCTCTTTCAATCATTTTAGGAGTTTTAAAAATAATTCTTAACAAAATTCATCTTGCAGAATTAAGGAAGAGACGTTTCTTAGGTTAATGCTTTCTGAAGTTTGCCTGTGACTTTAGCACCTTAGTGATGAATTTACAAAGTATTTAAAAATAGGATTTACAAAAACCCTGAATAGATCAGACAACCACACTTCCATCAGTGTTCACTGAAACAAGTTTCCGTTAACTTTAGAAAAAAGATCCCAGATCAATTAAGTATTTTTTTTTTGAAAATAGTACATTTTGTCTCATCAGCAGTTCAAAGCTTGACAGGATAAAATATTGCCATGTACATCTTCCCTTATCTTGTCAGAATCTTCTTCCAGAAACTATGACCTTCAATCCCATAATGGCATCTATTCACATGGCCCCAGGCCACATTTACAGCCTACGCTGCAAGCTGCAGGTTCAGGATAATAATATTTCATTTTCCCTGATGGTTCAGTTTTTTTCAAATAAATACACACAAAATAAATAGATAAATAGATAGATAAATAAAAGAAAAAGAAAAGAAAAATCTGTCATCATTGCTTGCTTAGGTTAATAAGACTCTGAAATTCCAGTCAAACAATACCTTAATAAAAGTATTATTTCCAAAGTCATTTATGTAAGAAACAGCTTAGTTTTTTCAGCACATTCAGCAGAGTCAGAAAAGCATCCACCTAATTGCTTTCTCTCCTTTTAGCTATAAAAAGATTAAAGAAATAAATGAAGCAATGTCGTTAGCAAACATAACTAGTTTGGCACAACCAGTGCTTTGCGTATACATCCAAATATAACTAGAAGATGTGAGACATATTAGACAAGTAAAATGCAACAATCACACTATTTTGGTATTGGTAAATATTCTAGTTTCACAGAAATACACAATTTGTTTGTTGCAAAAGCCAGTACTGTTTAATGATTAAAATGATCTTTTTTTTAAAAAAAAAAAAGTATGCAAGGTTACCCCTCCCTCTTTCAAACAATCAGGAAATCAACAGATATGTATAAAAATGCATTAATCCAAGATGCAGAATTGAATATTAAAGCAGCTCACTATTTAAACTTGTTTGAATCTATGTGAAGCGGTAGTAATATGCTAACATATTACTCTGTCTATCCACCCTAACATCATTGCCCATCCACTTTCCACTTTTTAAAACACTAGCCCACCTTACCTTGGCAGCTCCATTTCTTTTCTATGTGATTAACAGAATATTAACTTGAGATGATTGAGTTCTGTAATTAACATTCCAGCTTCCAGCCCTCTGTGCTAGTAGGAATTTGAAACTCGGGAAAAAACTTTTTGTTTTTTTTTCTCCCCAGTAAACTATGATGTTTCGCAGATTAGTCCTACTTATTTCACATTATCTTTAAATCTTCATAGAGATAAAATGCATTTAGGTTTGATAATTTGAGGTCTTCCTCAACCTAGGAATGTGTCTTTATTTATCTTCTACTACAATTTTTTTTTTCATAGAAGTGGGAAAACATTTCAACAGACATTACTATATAATATAAATGAACAGAAGCATTCAATTTTGCAATAACTGCTGAATTATTGAGACATAGATAATAGTATTAGTAAAAGCAAGATCTTTAAATACAAAGATACTTTTTTATTATTATTATTTTCTTATTATGGTAAAAACATTAGATATTTTGGGAAGTTCTGTTTTCTGTCAATATAAAATTAATCCCCTCAAATTCACTAGTTCCCTTTTTTTAGCCACAGTATGCTACATAAAATAGAATCCATTATCTGCTAGATAATCTAATTTTTGTTTGTTGTTGTTTTAGAATATTTTTCTTATTAAAACTGTTTAGAATCATTTATGACTGCCATAAAAAATATACATGAAGACATTTGAATTGCCTGATTGTTCAGTCTTGGACTTAGACACTCTTGCAGCCCACAGAATGGTAATATGCAACTCCTCCACGATGATGAGTACAAGATTCAGATGCAACCACGTATTCATTTGTGCAGATACTATCTGATTTCACAGCCCCGTGACTCATGCAAGGGAAAGGGCTGCCTGTAGCTCAGCTAGTCCCCCATTAGCATCTCAGCAGAGATGAGAGGGCCCTCGCATGCTTGCCCTCGGGCCTCCTACACCACTCTGCAGTATTGGTCTCCCATGCTACATGCAGGCGCGTGCTGAACTTCAGCCAACAAAGAAAATGAAAGCAAGTGCTTTCACATGAACATTGATTTCCAGCTTGGGAGCTCTGGATCCACAATGTCTGGATCCCCTGGCATCTGTGGAAATTCAGGTTACCTGTTGAGCAGCCAGGGAGTATTTCCTAGTCCCAAGACCTCCTCCTTGGAAACCTTTGTCAATATGGTATAAAGGATAACCTGAAACTTCTCAAAAAGTCCCTAAAAGGCTTCTGAATTACAGGAGGAAAGTAAACGGGAAATGACTAGCAAAAATTATGTTTCCAGAGTCATCATTAGCCAGAAGTGTCGTTATCTGTAGCACTAACGTTGCAAAGTGTCGTTTCCCATGTAGCAGGCATGTCACATCTGCACATGTGGCAGAATAACTGTCCATAGCACTTCAGCAATGCCCTAAGAAAATCAAAATTGGACTCAGTCCTGTAAGACTAAAGACTTAGTCTATTAAAAAAAATCCCAAAAACTACAGATGTACCAAACAGAAAAATTTGTGCTGTTTTACCAAACTGTCATTTGCCCATGCGTTATTGTGGCTCTGTGGACAGCATTCTTAGTGCAGGATTGAAAGAATGTGAGTTCAGTCCCACAGTGCCATTCAATTAAAAAATGGAACTCTGGCCAATATTTACACCTCTAAATTAACACACATCACAGACTAACCAGCACTAATACAAACTCAAACACCTATGGAAGACATCATTGAGCACATAATGACCAGGACACTACCCTGCATAAAATTGCTACACCACAAATGAGTAATTCATTGCAGTATAAAGACCTCTGAGAGTCAGAGAAAGGAAATTACTGGTTCACAAATTACCACAACTCTGTTAAAGCTAGAGAGCTAAAATTGTTGTCCTCATCCACTTCAGTTACAAGTAAAGTTAACAATGTAGCTTGTTAAAAAAACAACAAATGAAAATGTTAGAACTAATAAAATTTTGACCAATAATTTTCATATTGCATCTGAAAAGATTATATTAGGGTATTTTGGGCTGAAAAACCCGAGTGCTACCAGGCAGACTCACAGGGGGAAGAGGAAGTAATTTTTCTCTTTCACTTTAGCCCAATGATTAGAAAAAAAACTTTAGTCCCTTAGTATGCACTTTGATATGACTACAGATACACATCTGTAACCCTGTGTTCTGAGAGGAGCCATGAGGTTTTTACCAGCCCAGTTGCTTTCTTCACCACCAGGTATCTCAACAATATCTCTTAACAGTTCGACAAGGCTCCTCTCTGCAAAGTGCTGTAGCCGTGTGCCTGCTTATTTGTGCCTTTCTACAGAAGCCAGGATATCTCTGAATTTTGATTCCAGTAATATCAACTAGATATATACAAGCCTCAACTTTACATTCCCTGGAGACATTTTAAAAACTATCTCTGAAAGATTCAAAGGTTGCTCTTTTGTGTATGTATAAAGATAAATAGATATATACATGTTGAAATAAAAATTATTTTAGGCTATTTTTTATCTATCTTTATTTAGAAAAAATAACTAACTTTTCCAAGTTTTGAGTTTTGTATTAGGGACTACGACTCCTGCTGAGTTTTCTCTAATTCTATATAAAGACAGAGCAGTCCCTTCTTTGGATTCTGTAGAACAGGATCTGTCTCATTTACCACTGTTGGTGCAATCAAGGACTCTCACAGTGACCAAATGTACCACAGCTGCCTGACAGTACAGAGATGTTGACCAGCATGCTCAGAGGATAATGGGAATGTGCTACAAGAATGCTACAAGAGCCAGACCTGTTCAGTCACTGGTGCAGTAGTCCCATACACAGTCTTCCAGAACTAGACAGGAACAACTTTTCTGTCACATGTTCAGCAAGAAGACCAAAGAGACTTTTTTATTATTACTATTATTAATGAAGAACTTTCCAGATTATCTATATTGACTGAAAAAATAAATATGGTGTTTGTCCTAAACTCTACTGCTTTTTTCCATAGAAAATACTTGATCCATATCTGCTGGATCTCTGATGAATGCTGCCTTGTTGGAGGATGCCTGTTCTCTTCTTATTTCCGTGTTTTTATTCCCAGCTTTGATGAGAGATTTCCTCCTCACTCTGCTAGACTACCAATACCTTTCTGCTAACAGATTGAATTTCAATGACAAAGTTATGCACCTTAAAATAAAGAGCAGCTTAAAAAATTCTTGGTATGTGCCACAGCTGCCATAACCACCCAAACAGTCACAGCCCCATAGAGCTGCCCCTTGAGGAACAAGGGGTCCTAACTGCCTCCGGTACACCTTGTCACTTCTGTACCATGCAGGACATATGTCTCTGAAGGTGCAGCACTGTTTTGTCCATTCACTCATGGGACATCTAGGAAGGGAAGGTCCTACAGTGTGCCTAGCAGAGCTCTGGTCTTCCCTGTGGGCCCCATGCTCATTGTGTGTGGGAACAGCAACAATGATGACTCCTTTAATGGCGTTAGTAGGAGGTGGGAAAGAAGATCATGGTGAGCGAAAGAAAAACAATTGAATGCAGGATGAGTAAGGGGATCTGAGAGGTGAAGGGAGGTGCAGCCAGGGTGATTAGCTGGTGCTGGGTGGTGATGGGTGGAATGGCCGCCATGGGCAACGGGAAACATTACATACGGACAACATCATCAGTAAGTTATGAGTTATAATTACACCTCAGAGCAATGGTGACGTCATAAACCAGTCAACACTGGCTACTAATTACAGTGTCAATGGAACCCATTTCCAGGTATTTACAGCCTGCTTCTTCACAGGCACTGTATTCTATGAATTATTCATTATACAACCACCTATGTTTGATTAGTCAAAATGCTCTCACAAAGTACAGACCAGAGCTTAAAAGTGGATTTTGCTAGACCTTATTTAAGCTGTCAAATAAATCTACTTTTTCAAGTTATGAATAAGCAACCCATCAGTTTATCTTTTCTTTTCATGATGTATGAACCAAGGGAATTGGCATAGGAAAGCTTTTCTTTCCTGATACATTTTTGTCTTCACAAACCAGTCTCTAAAAAAAGTTAAAGCCCTCAAAATGGATGCAACTTTTAAGCTTCTCAAATAGTATCTTCCTGCTGAATAAAGATTTTCTGATTTATTACAGAAACATATTGACACAAGATAAGAGAAAAGAAAATAATGGGAGACATTTTTATGCTTTGGTGAAGTCAATTTAATCAGCATGTGAACCACACAGATAAGTATCATCACTTCCTAATGTACTCAATGTACTCAGTCTGGACACAAATCAAACCAAACAAGGCAAGCTTTTCAAGCAAAATCATTTTTCACAAAGTGAATTAAAAAAAAAAAAAAAAAAAGTAAACCAATACCAACTACAGCATACTCAGCAAATTCTATTATTGTTCATTACAGCCATTGCTAAGGGCAAATGAAACCATTCAGTTTAATCAGCCTCTCACGAAAAAAAGTACTGATTCTTGTAACCACATTGAACAAATCATGTAATTTACATTGCTGTCTTGAATACAAAACAAGTAACAACTTTACAAATTCTACACCATAAATCCATTTGCTTCTTTTTACTTATTCTATCCATGTATACAAAGAATGGGTAAACTTTCTCATTAGTATAGAAAGCCACCTCATCATTTCTTCTTATCAGGCCTCTCTCCACAAACCTGTCTACTTTTAATCTCTGAGATCCTCAGGGAAGAGGCAATCTTTTGTGACACATCGAGAAACAGCCCAGGATATCATTGAATAATAATAGAGTTTATTGAAAACCAAAAATTCTCCCTCGAGAAGATCTGACATCAAGACATCTATTTTTTTGGCCTGAAACAATGTGAAAAGGTGAAAATACACTTTAAAAAAATCTGCTGAAATTTACATTATTGTAGCTAAACCTGTAATTACAATATTTTTCAAAGAGAAATGTTTTAATTGCCAACATTTATTATACCATTTTTAGGGCAGGGCACTTAAAATCTTCTTCCTGACTCAGCCTTCAAGCCTGTCACATAGAGGGTGCTCTTCCGGCTAAACCATGTCCCCAGTCCATCGGCCAGTCAGTTTAGTTTTCCTACAATGCAATCTGTTCACTTCCTACAATATCATGATGTTCACTCAAGAAGATACAAATACTGCTATTGATCTAAAACCAAATATTAATCTCGGAGAAATGTAAAAGATGTATTTGACTTCTATGCTCCTAGTAGAAGTATTCCAAGGCTGATTGTTTCCCAACAAAAAATTCAAGCTCAATGTTTAGTGGGGAAAATATCTCATCAGTAATTTTCAATTCACCCTTAGTAACAATAACAGTAATAACAACAACAAAAATACCTTAAATTATGTTACAAAACTATCATAAAACTTTTACTTTAGATCAAGAAACAATACTAAATAATAAAAAAAAGGCAATATACTAAACTTTGAAAAATTGTACATTCAATTTGTATAGCTTTGTATCAACAGAGAAAAAAATAGCTTACCTTCTCTCTCAGAGCTAAAACTTAGGCCTGGTCGTAAAATAGCTACAAAATGAATAGCTCCTTGAATGAATCATTTACAAGAGAGTAAGTGGGACAGAGTGAGAAGCATCTCATGGCTGTTCTGCTCCCTAAGAGTCTCATTGGAGTAATTTTAAACTTAATAAGGGAGGGCCTGCAGATTTACAGAAGTGAAGGGAAACTGAACATCTACAAGGTAGCTTGAAGGTAAAGGATATTCCATATTCCTAAACAAACACCTTGATTCTTCCTTCAAAATGTTCTCGAAATTTCTTGTGCTATGAAGATTACCTACCCCAAAATGTTTAGCTGTGATGTGTGGGAAAGCTTAGATACAGTAATAGGTGTTGAAGGTCCTTTATACCACCTGGCCCTCCACCCTTAGGAATGCACTTTACTTTTGATACCAGCAATTGTTATGGTCTATTTCTGTCCTGTCCTTAAATGAATCAATACAAATCCTCGTGAAACGAAGCAATGTGCTACTAAATCAGGTTTAACCTTTTAATCCTTAAAAAAGCTTTAGATTTGGCTACATTTCTACATTTTTGGCAGTTGTTCAATATTATCTTTTTTTTTCCTTTCTTTCTTAAGAAACTGTCTTGGTAATTATTCATATACTGAGACAAAGAGATGACCTAAAGTAAGATGAAATATTTTAATTGCCTCAGAAAAAAAAGAGTGCTTTTGCTAAATTGACATCACTGTAAATATTCATTCACTCGTAGTTGCATTTTTTTTTTGTTATTATTATTTTGTTAGCTAAAGACAATGACAATGTTCTCCATTTATTGGAGAAAAGCATCTGCCTCAGTAGAGCATCTAAGTGAAGTCCTAGGCCAGAGTTCCCTTTTTAAAATATCTCCGGCATCATCATACCTTCACCTGCAGAACCTCCCATTAAGAACAGTCCAAAGATCACACAGGAAAATTGAATTAGGTGCATTGATTCCTGCAGAGACCTCATAACTAGAGTTTATAAATGCATTAAGAATGCTTCTTTATAAAGACAGAAAAGGTTAAAAATAAAAATAAACAAATGGGAAGGAGCTGGTCAGAGAAAGGGAGCAGTACAGGACTCTATCAAGCTGTGAAATCACTTGACCTTCAGTGCAAAAACACCAAAATAAAAATAATTTATCAAAATATCTCCCAATTCCATGCTGTGAAAATTCCTGGTTTGTTTTTGTTTTTGTTTTGTTTTTGTTTTGTTTTGTTTCTTTGTTTTGTTTTGTTTTGTTTTTCAGGGGAGTCTTTATCTTCTAAACTTTTCTTTCTACTGGGAAACTATGGCTATTCTCTGGGAGTAATTTAAGGTAGAGTGTGATTCCTGCCCCCATGCCCTGCCTGCTCACATCACATGCACTAGTGAGGTGGGCCCACACCGCACAGCCCCACTCAGCCACATAGATGCACAAGGACAGCCTGGTTTCAAGCTGCCGCTAGATCCGACTTGCTCCTTTGGGCACTTCAGTGCCCACCCAGTTTGTCTACCTAGCATCAGGAGGAGTGCAACTGTCTTTAAGGCAGATGGGATAAGCAGGGGCTTTTAGGTAACTACAAGGTAACATGAACACAACCTTCTTCATCATGTAGCATACCATAAAATGTTGTAAATCCCCCGTAGAGCTGTCCTTTGTCTCCTGATGAATGTTGGGTCTTGAGTCAAGCACGGCTGTGGCCCATATCTGAAACAAATAAGAGTTGCCCTCTTCCTCCCAGCTGAGGTGGCAATAACTTCTGGAGAGCTGCACAAAGCAGGTGCCACATCCCGGCTTGCTGCAACTGGCAAAAGAAGCTCCTCTTCTGCCTTCTTGCTGGAGATAGAATCTGTGGAATAATTTCTGAATTTGTCAGTACTTTTGAAGGAAGTGAAACAGGTACAAACTTGGACCTTGTCTGCACCTTGCCCCTAGGAGAGATTGGGGAACCTTCAGAGATGCCAGGTACAAGAACATTTGGGGATCTAGAGGCAGAAAGGGGGGAGGGAGAGTGGACATGTGGGGGCAGTACTTCTCACCACAGTTCTGTATCTCAGTGTTTTCCACAACAGTAAATATTCCATTCCCTTCTCCAGGCTCAACTTGTTTTCTGATGTCAGAAGGGGATGCAAGATATATGTTTTCTGATCATTCATCCCCACCATAGACAAAGAGGATGGTGACCTACTTCTCTGTTTTCAGTCCAGTGCACTTCTAGCTAGTAGCGTCCTTGAGCTGCAAAGGGACACTGCTTTCCTGTGGACTGGTTTACAGGGAAACACTCCATGTACACTCTTTTTGGAGCCGGGCCAGCTTGAATAGCCTGTATGGGCAAAGCAAGTAGAATGATCTGTTTACAATTGCTGCAATATTCCTTGCCATGTATCCCAACAAAGACACGTCTTTAAATTCCAGATACATAATCTTCCCTTTTTAAACAAAATACAAAAAAAGGTTGGATAAAAATGTAACAGATGTACCATTACATTTGTTTCAATGGCATGTTCTCTCTCATACCTCCTTTCACTATTATTTTTCCAGTGTTATTTTCAGCTTCTCATATACTTCAGGTTGTTTTCCTCCTCTGTGTTTATTGCTTTGCAGAGCTGCACCTGAAATATTTAATCAAAACAGAAAGTACAAACACAGAGCACAAACTGCATGCTCCTCCAGTGCTACCTGACCTCTAGAACTGCTTTTTTTCTTTTCGTTAATGGCTAAGAGAATAATTAGGATAGCAGAAAAGCATTTGCACCATTAATAGCACATTCCATTATTTTTAATCACAGGAGTAAGAAGAAGATAGACCCAGGGTTAGGAAGACTCTCCTGGAAATACTTTCCACAGGAGACAAGATGCATCTTCCCCTGAAGGAGACTTCAGTTTGCAGAAAAGAACACACAAAGAGGACAATGGCCTGATACACATCTGAGCTGCATGGGACTGCAAATATATTCCTTCACTATCTATAGTCTGTGTTGTATAGGACTTAACGAGCTCATCTCAAAGCACTTGAGAGAAAAGATGTGTCTGCCAACGGCCCCGAAGCACTCCTGTAGCTCTCATCAGAATTCAGACCCCACATTTCTCAATATGCCATGGTCCAAATATAGACCTGGTATGCGACAAGGACCTGAAATCAATGAAAACAGTTGAAGCACAGGCAACAGCCAATGAATGGGATTTTTATTCTTTGTTTAAACTCTGCCTCTCTTGTCTCATACTCTGTTTCACGTTCCTTTCAACAATAACAACAGTACCAAGTGCAGTGAGAATCAAACATTTGGGTCACTGAGAACCTCAGACCTGAATAAGAAATAATGTTCTTCAGAACCAGGAACACTGGAAATACAAAGGATGACATATTTCTGAAAGGTGAGCAGTTGCTTGGCTGTCCCACTTGTATTTATGAAATGATGGAAAATAAAACTTGTTTTTAACAAAGAAAAAGAACATATCACAAAGAAAAAAAAACTTAAAATAGGTCTCTCATACAAAGATTTCTAGGGGAGTCCATCTTGTTCTCAAGTCTGAGAAATAACATTTACACAAATTTCTCAGGAGCAATTTCTCTGTATCACAAAGAAGATTGTTTTGTTATCACAGAATTTTTTGATCCATCTTTCATAGATTTGGAACTTGTACATAACACAACTTTAGTAACTCTGACAGGAGTCACACAAAAACTTCTGTTAATGTATATCTTCCCAAGATTTTGCCACGAAGTATGTCTACTTCTACTTAGAGAGTTCAACCTCCCTGAGTACTTCCAACCAAGCAGTCATTGAACCAACAAACACGCACATACATTTTTGACAACAAAACAACCAGATTGACTTATTATACTTAACTAAAAACCTTTACAGTAGAAATACCAACATCCAAGTTAATTGACTTTTGGCTCCCTTTATGGTCAAGGGAGAAAAACAAGTATCCTTAATATGTTTTTTTTTTTGTTTGTTTGTTTTTTACTGTTTTATTTTACTGTAGGATGAGTAACTATCTAGAAATGGCTATTTGCCTCTATCGACTAGAAAAGAAGCACACAGTGACCAGATGTAGATGTCTCCCTTTCAGCACCTTAACCATATAATCGGTATATTATTATCCTTTCATGATATTTTCTTGTGCTTCTCTTTCAAAACGGAACACCTGTCTTCTTTATTATTTATCACACCTCCAAGTGTTTTGTAATCCACCTATTGAAACTAAAATTTTAAATGGTTTTCTTCCAGGATGCAGATGAAAAGAAAATGTTAAACAGCACAGGGCAAGAACTGATTTCCACTGAGCTCCACTAGAAACCCACCCACATGATGATGACTCCACATTGCCAGTGGCATTTGGAGACCTATCTGTCAGCCAGCTGTTAATACATTACAAGTATGTCATGTCGATTGTGTGTCACTTTTTTTTCTAATCTAAATGTCAGGAGCACTAAGTCAAAACCAGTAAAGGATTATATTACATTGACACTAATACTTTTATCAATAGATATCAAATTAGTTTGACAAAATCTATTTTCCACAAACTGTTTTAATAGAAATTGATTATATTATAGTACTATCATAGTTTAAGGATTTGAATCCTCTGCCTGTCATATCACATTTTTTTCTGAGGAAGTTATCGTGGGAACAGATATATAAAAGCTTGGGTCACTGTCACAGGCTGGATAGAATAAATGACAACCTGCAGAGGATATGGATAATGGAGTTCATTTAAGAACCTCTGAGATCAGAGCTTTTGTCCTGCTTGGTTATCTCACACACACAGTCACTTGTTCCCACACCAGTTTGCTAGGTATTGACTTCCTTCCACATCAGGGAGATTGCTGCTGGTCTGGGAAGGTCAGGCAGAAAGTTGAACTGGTCCCCACCATGCCACTGCTCAGAGTTACCGGTCCCAGGTCCATGGGCGTTCCCTGAGCATTCTTCTCCACTGAGATATCCCATCTCAGAATCCTTCCACACTTCCAGGATCTTTCCTCCAGCCAGGATTTTCACCACATCCTTTCTAGGACCCCTTGTCTCCAAGACCAGCTACTTTTGGGAATCTTTCTTTTCAGCACCACTTCTTCTTTCCTAGGCACCTGTTTTTCCCAGTCCAAACAGTCTACGTCCCTGACAGTCCAGAGGAGGTGCTCCAGGTACCAGAGCAGAAGTTCCCCTGCGGCCCGTGGAGAGGACCATGGTGGAGCAGGCTGTCCTCCTGCAGCCCATGGGGTACCACATAGAGCAGATCTCCACGCTGCAGCCCGTGGAGGAGCCCACGGAGGAGCAGGTGGATGTGGCCTGAAGGAGGCTGCAGCCCATGGAGAGCCCCCGCAGGAGCAGGCTCCGGGCCGGAGCTGCAGCCCATGGAGAGGAGCCCATGC
>VXAL01018068.1:2227-24700 GCA_013399475.1 Chauna torquata | reverse complement strand
TGTACTGGGTCTGGCCGGGATGGAGCTAACTTTCCCCAGAGCAGCCCACACAGCGCTGTGCTCTGCACCTGTAGCTAGACCAGCACTGATACCTCACCAGTGCTGTGTCTGCTGCTGAGCAGCGCTGGCACAGCACCCAGACTCCAAACCCCCAGACCCAGTGGGCTGGGGGTGGGCAGCGGCTGGGAGGGGACACCCCCAGGGCAGCTGACCTGAACCCACCAAAGGGATACCCCGCGCCATGTGGTGTCACACTCAGCAGTAACAGCTGGGAAAGGGGAAGGAGAAAGGGTGGGGGCTCTCATCTCCCTCAGGAGATGTCTGTCCTCCTGAACAACTGCTACACGTATTGAGGCCCTGCTTCCCAAGATGTGGCTGAACATCACTCGTTGATGAGAAGTAGAGAATAATTGTTTTCTCCCTCTCTTTGCTTCCCGGTTGCCTTTGCTTGTTTTTTGCTCTTTCTTTTCTCTTTAATTAAATTATCATTATCTCAACCCATGAGCCTTTTTCTTTCCCATCATACTTTCTTTCTCTCTTCTCCCTTTGAGGAGGGGGAGTGAGAGAGGTTGTGGTGGAGTTTAGCTGTCCAGCAGGGTGAAACCACCACATATGGGGAAAGCTGTGGGATGGGGACGATCTAGGATAGAAGCAGAGGGCATCAGTCCCAGGTAATATATCTAGTGGATGTAGAGAAGGAAGGAAGAATGGAGAAGTAAAAAATGAGACAGAATTGAGGTGTTTTTACTTGATTAATCTTTAAAACTTCTCCTTCTGACTATCCCACGTATAAAAGCTAGCAACTATGAGGCCATCCTATAATGAGTAAAGGCAAAAATACCTCTCAGTGCTTGTTCTACATAAGAAGAGCTAAAATGTGTTACAGAATACAGAGGACTGTGTTGCTTTTTTGTTTTATTTTATTTATTTATTTATCTTTTCTGAAGGAGTGCTATCTCCTGGAGTAGTATGCTGTGCAGAATCTGGAGGTAACGATGAATTAGACCTGATATCATGACCTACTCTAGCAGAAGAGGATGCCTCAATTTATTTTTATATTTTTATGGAAAAGAAGCAAAATATGTACATACCAGCAACAAACTCTCTCTCTTCCCCCTAAAAAAATTGATGAGTTCGAAGTTTTATGAAACAATCTCATGTCTGAGTAGAGATCTATGCTAGCGTAATTTAAAGTAACTTAAACCAATGATTATCACAGCTGATGGTATCTCTGAAGACATAGTGTCAGTTGAAAGGGAAGAAATAGTGGAAGGCCTGGGAGAATTATGGTGACTGCAAATGTAGAGGAAAAGTCAAGACAATAAGAGAAAAGCTCACCAAAAACATTTTAATCATATACCAGGGGAGTGAAAACAATATGAAAGGAACAGAGCAAAGAATTACAATTATAAGATAAAAGAAAGCATCTCTAGAAGTTCAAATATGTTTGTGCTGCCAAAAAGCACTATTACAGCTTCACTCTACTGCCTCAGCTGCTGGTGAATGTGGCATTACAAGTAACAACAAAGTACCAGCCATGTGAAAAATCTGACTGTGGCACTATGCAGAGCCTTGAAACCATCTTGAAAAAACATGACAGTGACCCACACATCTGTCTCTTTGGTAATGGGAAAAGTGGTGGTGTGTGAAGCAGCACGGAAGACCATTGCAGTGACTGTCAGAATGTTTGTTAAAGAGAGATTTACAAAAGTGGTAAGAGCGAGTTCACTGCAGTCCAAGCCAGCTTTCAGTCATGCACAGACAAGTCACTGGAATTTCAAAATGACTGTTTTCACTGCAGTTTCTAAGTAGAAAAGTTGGTGGTTTAGGAAAGACCATTGATCAATTCTATTTCTTTAGAGCTACACACAAGATACTGGTTAGCAGGAATCTGGGGACCTTCACTACAGCTTTCCCTGGCCCTTCAGGCTCTCAGGAGCTGGTTCATGATAGCTGGAGCCAGCCAGCCAGAGTCCCAGTTGTAAGGCAGCTCTCCTTCAGTAAACTGTCCCTTACTATTCCAAGCAGCTGCGTGGGCTCAGGCTGTTACCGCGCCACAGAGCAGTGAGCAGGACAGAGCCTATGCCTCCCACACAGCTGAAAGGGCTCCCAACAGCATGCTTCTTTCAGAGCGGACACTTGTGTAACACCTAATACAGGATCCAAATTTCTGTCTCTTTCTTGCCTGCCTCTATGACACTAGCAATCTTCATCAAGAAAAAAGACAAAATTCAGTTCGCTTTATGTGGCTGTTTGTTGTTGTTTAAGTACTTTTTTTATCCTACCAACAGTCTCACAAACATTTTGAAACCTCTCTCCCTGTGCCTTCCAATTTACTGGACTCAAGTCACATTATGCAGCTGATACAATAGTTTAATTTAGCAATATAAATCAGGTACAATAGAATTGAATTTACATGACAAATGTTGTCAGACAGGGAAAAATTATAGGAAGTTACAACATAAAGACTATGAACAGAATTTTCTAATCTGCAAAGATTTGGCAGTTTGTTTGTTACCTCAGCAACATCTGACACTCAGGAAAGGAAAGTAACAGCACTGATGGAGCCTACCTGAAACAAGAATATATTTGAGTTAATTACTGTGCAGCTATGTCACAAGCTTCTCTAGAGAATTGGCAGCCTAAAGCAGGCAAAAGAAATGATGGATGGGAAAGAACTTTCATTTTCTTGTGTCATCACTCTGGTTAATACTTTATGTCAAGCTATTTTAAACAAATACGGCAATTCTAGATGGCTTTTTCCAATGTAAAACCTTCTGAGAAAGTTCACAGAGAAACAACCCAAGGGCCGATTAGAGTTATATTCAAGTCTGACTGCAGAACAAGAACTGCTATGGTAGCGTCAACATATAGCTTCAACCAAACATTAATTCTCAGCCTCTTCATTGCTTCTGATATTAAACCATAAATTACTTCTGCTGGGTCAGAGGATAATGACAACCATTGCAAGTACTGTGCCAAAATGGCCTGAGACCCTCCAACATGGTGGCATAAAGTTCCTTTGGCTGTGAATATGCATCCATATCTCAGATCATTGTTCAAGTCCTTCCCTCAATCTCTCTCAAAGTGGCACACACAAATATGTATTTCTACTACTCCTAGTTGTGTTACTAGACTGCTCCAGTCTGGTGAAAGATAAACTGTCCTTGGTGCCATTTCCCAGTGGGACTACAACGGTGTAGTATTCTTAAGAATGAAACCTGCAGAGTTTAGCAATTTCCAAGTGGTAGAAAATTATTTGTATGTAGACTGGGTTCTTTCAAGATGCAGTGCTTCCCCACATGCACACTTGCAGTGCCCTTATCTACATCACTGGTTAAAATCAAATGGTTCCTCTCCTGGCAAAACTAAGCTGGAAGCTGAGTGCTGGGGTGCCATGTGGACCGTCCTGTCAATAATGGGGAAATAAGGTAACACAGCATATTGACTCTTCATACTGAAGTCCTCCAGAACTCTCTTAGGAGCATGTGCAGAAGAAGGTATTCTTTTGGAAACAACTACAGTCATGTCCACCTCCCCAACACACATTCTTGTCAAAGGAGTTTAAAGGCTGAGAAGGCAAAAAGAGCTCTGGTCCTGCTTTTGGATTTTTACTTGTGATGGTATGACACAGCTGTATGACCAGAAATCCATACCTTTACTGGAGTGATATAGATTTCTAGAAAATTTAGTTTCAACAGAAGTCTCTAGCAAAGGATTCTTCACATAACATTAGCTAACAAGTAAAAAGCAAAAGGATTCAAATTATATAGGAAGACCCTCTTCCACTCAGTCATGGAAGTGTCCTGGATTTGCACTGATGCAAATCATTTAGTAAATTCCTGTAAGCAGAGAGGACAGGTCTGTGTTAGAAGGCAGGTAGTGGGCTGGCAGTGTCTGGCAGAGACAATCAGATAGCTGATCCATGCACTGGAAGTCAATGACATTTCAAAACAAACCATTTTTTTAACAGTAAGGTATACAAATTGGTTTTCCAGTGTGGCCCAACAGATGCACCCATTCAGAGGTGAACTAGAGCAAATCTAAAAGAACCACAAATATATCAGAATTGTTCTCCCTTCTCACAATGGATTATAATTAATTTTGAATCAATCTCAAGCTCCTGATCTTCATTTTTAAAGCATCAAATATCCCAAAATTATCTCAGGCACTGAAAGAGACCATGATCAACAATGACATGCCTTAATACTACTCAGTTTTCTACAATAATGCTGATGATCCCATAGACAAGCTAAACAACTTTTCCAGCAAGAGTTTGAGACTTGGAAATGTACTCTGGGGGCAAACTTCACAACTTTGCTATAAGCATAAGGCATTTCTTCTTTGACTTTATCCCTTCTAACATAAACCTGTAGAAATATGCATATAAAAAATGCAAAGCAAACACTCCAGTAGCATACTTCTCACTCCTCAAAGGACGAGAAACAGATGTATAATTACTTTTTTAGTGTCTCACTGGCAGCTGTTCCAAAACTATAGTGATAAGAGCAATAGACAAACCACTCTAATGTAGAACGATGTGAAGCACTTTCTTCAAAGTCACACAAGGGCTACATAGTTTAACTGTAAAAAGAACATTCTGTACCAACTGGACCTTACCATCTTCTTGTATTACAGATTCATAATGATACAAGATATTCTTCTGACTAACAGAAGGTCTGAGACTCCACCATAATCTCAAACATATCATCATTTAAGAAACCCTTTTAATAGAAGATAGGTGCTTGCTTCAAAGGATTTGGGGCCAAAGGTTGTTCTGCTATAACCCAGGGTAACTATGTCAATGAAAATGGAAATACTATATTTTCATCTGTAGAGGGGTCGAAAACATCTCAACAGAAGCCATATTTCTTATGCTTAGAAAGCTAGATCACCTCAGCAAAACAGCTATACAAAATGTGTGAATCACGTTGCTTGATACCACATATCACCATGGTGCAAAAGAGTTAAAATCTATTTTTTTTTCAGAGAACTCTGCTGCAAATTAAGTGACAAATATATTTCCAGATATATTGACACAGGCCAATAATCAGTTGTGAATTTCACTGAGATTTTTGTGCATCAGTTTATGTGCTGCTTATTTTCAGAAACATTGTAGAATGAATGTGAGTGCTTTTTTCCAATTAAATTATCGTGATGAACAAGGCGTGATTAAGAGTAAGCTGATCTGTCTTCTCAAATGCACTGCAAATATGTATTTGGATTCATAAAAATTCTGAAGTAGCAATAATTTGTTTATATACTAATTTATTTTTACATTAGAAAGGAGATAAAAGTAATTAATCTATAATTGTATCTATGGCACCAAACATGCTTTTCCAAGGGAAATTGTATCTTTGCTTTGCAGCACCATTGTCTCATCTGTTTTTTTTCAGCACAAGTTCTATGAGCTGTGCTGCATAGGCCACACATTTCCAGTTTTCTGTCCCCAAACCTAGCATTTCAAGCTGACAAGAGACTGATATTCAGATGCTCATTTGCACCCAGGGCACAGGACAGGAAATCAATTGAGCATATACTGTGTTTTCCCACAACTAAGCACTTAATACAAGTACCTGGTTCTCTAAAGATGCATAAAGAAACTAAGTTCAAGATCTATGTCATCTACATCCTTTCGTACAAAGTCTCGTCATTCCAGACTCCCTATTTAGTCAAAGGCAAGAACAGTTCTTCCAAAGGCTTAGTTGCAGCTTCTGAGATTAAACTGCTCTCTAGAGGAACTCTTTGTTGTTGTTGACTGCATACAAAAACTAAAATGGTTTTGCTTCATGTTTAGTCTTATCAAGCTGGGTCAGATGATCTGTGCCTTTGGGTATAGTAAGGGGTTTGAACACATATGGAAATGCAGAATATGTACAAGCTACCTTTGTATTGAGCAACACACAGAAGACAAGTCTTTTGAAACCATGAATCTAGACAAAAATGCCACTATTTTTTCTCTTCAAATAAGGAAAATTCATTCAACACAAAGAAGAAAAGTAATAACCTGGTGAAAGAGCATTTGCTGTTATATTGTGTGAGTTCTTTGGTAGTTTTTTTTGGCTATGCTCTTCAGTAGAAACTAGGCAGCTATGCATTTTCAAATTTTCCATTACTATACTGTTTTTTAAATACCTTTATAAATCTGTTGTGGTTTAACACAGCTGGCAGCAAAGCACCACACAGCCACTCACTCCCTCCCTCCATCCCTTCGGAGGTGCGGAGAGAATCAGATAGAAAAAGGTAAAATTTGTGGGCTGAGATAAAGACAGTTTAAAAGGACATGTGGTATAGGATATCCCTTTGGTCAGCCTGGGTCACCTGTCCTGGCTGTGTCCCCTCCCAGCTCCTTGTGCACCCCCAGCCTCCTCGCTGGCAGGGCAGCATGAGAAGCAGAAAAGTCCTTGGCTCTGTGTAAGCACTGCTCTGCAACAACTAAAGCATCGGTGCGTTAGCAGCAGTATTCTCATCCTAAATCCAAAACACAACATCTTACCAGCTACTAGGAAGAAATAATGCTATCTCAGTTGAAACCAGGACAAAATCTGAATTTAAACACCCTCTTGAATGTAAAGTGAAACACGAGATTTCTTGTAGAAGGAGCCATCAGGTATCATTTGCAAAACTTACACATTTTAATCACTGTTCAGGCTAAAATGATCAAACTTTTGTTGGCTAGTAGCAATCACTGCAAGCTGGTACAACCAGTGGGTCAGTACCCTATAAATCTCTCTCTTTTTTTTTTTTTTTAATGACCTGGGCAATACTGTATGAAGAGGGGAGGAGTTTGATATGGCTCCTCCACACTTCTGGAAACCTATTCAGAGAAAGAGACCTCTCAGCTGGTAAAATAGCTGTTTCTCAACCTGTTTTCACTGACAAATAAGTTTTCCACAGTGCAGAGAAGGTTCTGGCCCCATTCTTTATATACAGTCTACCCATTCTGCTGAAAACAATAGCTAGAAGATGAGCAAGTTAATTTTTTGAATCGATATTCCGAAACTTGTGAAGCTTGAGATTTCTCCTTGAATCGGGAGTTAAATGCTTTTATAGATGAAAAACACTCACAGGAGTCTTAAAACATCAGATAGGATCTTATCTGACACCAGATAACACTGGTATGCTTCCTCACCCTTTTCTGCAGCACTAGACAGTGGTGATTCTTTGTGGCTTACGTTTTTTCAGCTCGCTCTCTGCTCACACAAATGATTCACCTTTCTCCTAGTATCTTGGAAGCTTTGGGAAGAAATGGATGTTTCTTCAAAAGTGTGCTAAGTAACATTACCCTAAAACCTATGCTGGGAGTCTTACCAGCTGATTCTTAATGGTGCACCTGTCAGTGGTGTAAAGCAAATACAGTGACGGTGAGTTACTTTTAATAATACTGAAGTTTCTGAGTTAAATCCTCATTTTCAGTAGAGGTCCATGAAAGAAATAGTTTAACTACTTCTCTGTTGTGTAGAACTGGAAGTGAAACAGGAAGCAATTTAGAGTTAATTGACTCAGAGTAAATATGCTATAATTAAAGTTAATTTTATTCTTTTGAGACATGTTCATGAGTTTTTATACTGGTGAAATATGTCTTCTATTATTTGTGGCATGAGCTGTGATCTACTTATGGAAACTGCTTCTCTCTGCAGTCTTTCTTCTGTTGCTGTCCTGGCATCATTCCCAAATGCACTAATATTCCTCTAGGTTCCCCTGTGAATTTTCTTTTCCTTTAAAAAATAGTTTTTTTACCACAGGGCTAAATTGAAAGTATAACATGAATATGCTGTAAATTAACATATTTACATGTGTTGACACAGATGGAGGGTCTTGCAAAAAAAGAGGACTGTATCTGATCTGTTTTCTCCATTCTGTGGATAGTCCTCTGGGCTCTCAGGGGAAGGGTGGATTGTCTTCCCTCTCTTCCTAAACCTGTGCATGTGGCTTACTGTATTGCAAAATCACTTCTTGTTTCCTTTTTGGACAGTTGAACATTCAATACCAATACCATTTCAGGATGGCATGGTACATTTTCCCAGAAGGTTTCTGGGAACCTGCTTATCACTCCTCTTTTTCTTTCTGCACACTAATGTTCTTTCTGAAGGACATTAATATATCCCATGCAGACACCTCCACCTCTCTTCCAAAAGAACACAAGCTGACTGATTTAATCTGTACCGCCATTTCAAAGAACCAGCATAAAGTTACGGCCCAGAGAATCTGAAATATTTAATGCTCAAATATGTATTATCTGGTGTGCCTTTGGTGTGCACTTCAGTAGGCATTGCTCTCAGGATCAACTCAGGAAGACCTATAGGAGGAAAATAAAGGACCATGAGAATGAAAATGTAATGATGTGCAACCGAAAAAAGTTCTGCCTTTCTGAGTGAAAATGTTGTTCTCGCAGTACTAAAACTTAGAGACTTGCAGAGTGCAGCCCTCAATATCTTTAAAATGCTTCCTCACCAGTTGAGACTGAAGAGGAAAAGGAAGCACAAAGACAAAACTGCAGAACTTAATTGTCCTTGAGAGGTATACTGCTGGAAGGGAGGATGATTATGAATCTAAGATGATTAAATACTAATGGCACAAACTTCAGAAGTGATGAAACAGCCAAATAAATTACCAGCACTTTAAACCAGACACATTTAGATTAACAGTACTTCTGTGAGACAGTTTGATAAATGCCTTGGATTTAGCAGAGCTGCGTTGTCCCCATTTCAGGGACCTTTGATGTTGGTTACCTGCTTATTAATTGGACAGGTTTGTATCTATGCATTGTGAGATGTCATCTCCATGCTCTGGATAGTATTCTTTACAGAAATACAGGGCTTTATTTGTGATTGTACAACATAGGGTTTCCCAGAAAGTAAGTTGTTGTTTCAACATGTCAGTATCAATAATATTCAAACTAGTTGAAGACAGATCTATTTTGATAATTTCCAGGCTGAATACAAATGTTTAGTTTGTCCAGACTTCAGATCCAGTATTCTGGATTCCTGTTACTATTTATCAAAAGTTGTTTGTTTTATTATGACAAAGTCAAAATTCTTAATTATTTTGAGCAGTAACTTATTCCATAGACAACATTGACTTTGCTACAATTACTTACAGTGCAAGGCACTATTTATTTTAGTTATCTTAAGGTGGTGTGCAAAAATAAGTATCATATGGCACTAAATTATGGTTGTCCTCGCAAAGCAGAATTGTGTCAGAGCGAGAGGCACTGAGCCATGAGACAATGCTCCAAGGACATCTGTGCAATCCAGAAACACAGCCTGCTGTACAATTCATCCCAAACCGCACATCCATATGCTGGGAAGACCAGACTCATCTATACCAAATAGTACCGAGCAATTTGCCAACAACTTTTTTTTTTTTTTTTGATATTCATCATTTACTGAATAATTTGGCGGAGCTTTCTACTTTGTCCTCTCTCCACAAGCCAGTCTGTAATTGGACAAGATTAAGAATTCACTCAGAAATTTCAAATTTAAAGTGAAATTTCACTGTGAAGTTTGGAAAGATTTTTCAGCTAATTATGCCAGAAAATGTTTTTCATGATTCCTCTTTCTCTGACGGCAAAGAGATATGAGATCTGAAGCTCTACTTATAGATCTCACCAGACACTTATTCCAGACCCTCAATATTTCTCCCTGGTAGAAGTTTTAGCTCTGTCTCTAGTACATCCCATCCTACTGTCACACAAGAATTGTTTTTATATTTTCCACCAAACACATTTTAGAAGTTTTCTAACAATGAAGCAACTATTTCTCTGCCCTTTGATTGATTTCACATAATTGTTTTACTAGCCACCGTATCGTTTAATAAAGGCTATCTTTGTAAGGAAACTTATCTGACAATGTTCTGAGACATATTTTTGGATTTTGCTTAGCACAAGTAACAGTAAAATTACTAATGTTTTCATAGCAACAAAGCATCTAAAAATTAGTATAATTGTTTATCTTGTTTTCTTCTTGTTTTATGTATGTAGATAATATTTCAAAGATTGACAGCCTTGTTGCAGTCCAGATCACCACATGCCACCTGTTACAGATATTGAAGTAGTAGTGAGTTGAATATTTTCAGATACATTAGATAGCCTGTTGTTTGTTTTGAAAAGTCAGCTAACTTGGACTTTATATAAAAACTGAGCTTTGCTAACCATAGCCTTAATGTGAAGAAATTCAGAACATCTTTGAACACTTCCTAGAATAAATCTCTATATGGCAGGCTTCCTGAATCTGATGCCCTTGTACATAAAGAAAAATGGAACACATGCTTGTGTCTGTGACCCCACCACCTGTTCAATAACCGCCCCTCCACTCCAACCCCATCGAAACCTTTGTCCATACTCTGTATCAATGGCTGGGTTGATAACCTAACCATGTGAATCCCTTTGATCTGTACTTTTACTTTCAGTTTCTTTAAATGAAGATAAATAGTACATAGGCAGGATTACAGAAATGCATATCATGCTTCTAATCTTCAGATTTTTCTCATTTAATTGATGATTTCAAATGTCACACTCACTAGAACTTTGAATTTGTCTTTATACTGTTGTTCTGTATGTCAATGTATATGTATCCTCATAGATCATCCTTATCTCCATAAACTATGGCACATTGTGGTGCATAGTCTAAATAGTATGTCACTTCCATGGGGAGGGGAACAACAATAACAACAACAACAACAAAACATAGCAAAATGGTGAATCTGTGTTATTGTCAGAATGAAATTACCATTCAGGCTCTCAGAACAGGAGAGGGCACAACTAGTTTGATATTCTGGCTGTCTTAGCTGAAGACAAACTAAAGCATCAGCCTCATGAAGATGAATAGAACAGGATGGCCTTTGTAAGAGAAGTGTCTGGTGTTTGACATCTTTGAATTTTTGTAGATCTCTGGGACTGCCCTGCTCTTGAACCACTCACTTTTTATATGCTAATTATGAACATCTAGTCAGCACCAGCTGCATAACTCCATCAACTGACTCTTAAATTGTGTATCTTGAACTGAGCATCTTTATCAGATGTGAATGTTGATTCTTCAAAAATTTTAGATCTCACCATAGGTTTTGGTTCTTTTCCTCAACATTAGGTTTTTGTCTATTCTAACTTTAACATGTGACCTTTTAATTGCATTGTCTCTCCTTACTGTCAGCAGGTAAAAAACCCTTCCCTGCAGAGATATTTTTTATCATCTGTAAAATTTTCTTGGATAAACAAGAAACATCTTGTAAGAACATGGTGTTTCACAACATTCAAAATTCTTGCAGTTCTTTTCTTTTTCTCTCATCAATGTTTTAGCAGATTTTAAGTATGAAAACAGTCTTCAACGCAGAAATCTGATAATGGTATTTCTAGTGCTGTTTTCAGACAGCTTTTCAGTAGCTTCTCTACTTTTCTTGATACTCCTTAAGAATTATTTTAGCCTTCTAAGTGGTACTTCAGAGTCAGGTATTTCAGTGGCTAAACCCTGTTAAGACCTGCAGCTTTCTAGGATGCAGTCCCCCCTCCATTTACCATAAGCACCATATTTTGCTTGCTGAATGACATTGCATTTGGAAGAATTAAAAGTGCACTGGGATACTGCAAGTGGCAGTTCAAAGGCGATATTTTGTTTCCAATTGACAGCAAGATGCCTGCTGGACCTAGTGAGCCTGAGCAGACTGCAGTGGGATAGCCTGGCTATTGACAAGCTGCAGCGTGCAGCCTGGAGTCTGAGCAACCCACTCCAGCCTGTGGGATCTGTGATACGGTTAGCAGGCAGCTGCAAATTAGCCTGCCCACAGCTATGCAGAGGATAATGGGATCAAGCATGTTACTAACTGCTAAAAAGTCTGGCAACAAGAAGTTCCCAGGAGTCACTGAGAAAAAGCAATGAGTGCAATACAACACCACCCCTAGTTACCTCCTGGCCATACCCTCAGTTTGATAAGAGAGACAGTGTTTGACGGCACCTCCTTTTCCTCCACCAGCAGACAGATATTTTGAGCTCAGTCAGCAAATTGTTAGTTGAAGCAACAGCAGCAATGTGTGTGGAAAATGCCAAGTGACTGTGTTGCAGAGCACTAGCAAAATTAAAGATGGACCATTTAATCACCATATAAATATCCAGAAAGGTTTGTTACCCATCTTCTTGGGGGACATTGGTGTGTAGCAGCACATTGTAACTGATGTGACAGACCACAGTCCTGACTCAGCTTATTTATGATGCAAACTTAAATTTAAGGATTAGTTAATATATACATTAATATAGAGCTAATTTAAGAGTCAAATTCTTTCTCGGATACTTGCTGAATGCCATGGAGGCTCGCTGACAGAAAAGCAGGGGAGAGAACAAAGGACCTACCTGAAAGCCTGCCGGCCTAAATGTCCCAGGACAGAGTCAAACACAGGTGCTGAAAGAAAAGCTCTTTTTTAACATTCATCATCTAAATTCAGTGTTCATGGCAGTACTGGCACTGCAAAGAAAACAGACAGTAAATTCACTAGAACAAGACTTTTGCCAAAATCATCCCCAGAGATGTGTGAATGTATTTCATTTCCTAGTAACAGTGACTAAGATAGTGATATTCTGTGCATGTAATAAGAAAGTCAGGGCAGGAAAAATATGGACAAGAAGATACACCATACAAACCACCAGCCCTTAATGTTTGACCAGCCAGTGTAGATGGTTATGCACTGTACTATAGCTGCAATCTCTCTCCTCTGCTGGCAGATGAATTTACTGAATATGTGATGGATGACTGAAATTAATGGAAAACCGTTACTTCCAAAATATAGCCTGAGTGGTGTAGTTATCAATCATTTCAAAAAGTTCATGCTTTGTTTACATTACAGTAGATAATTAGACTTTTATTCCAATACAATCCAGAGAACCCTGCTTAAGCAGATAGCTGTGTAGCACTTTCATGACAGAATCACAACTGGTCTGAGAGCATGCTTGAATTTCCTGTTTTCTAGGGAATGTTCATATCACTTGTAATACAACACCACACTGCAAGAGGGCATTTCTTCCATTTGGACTTTGAAGCAGATTAACAATAATGAAATAGTTCTTTTTCTAGAAAGTGAAGTCTTAAAAAATGTTTTTGATGTGCATTGCACATCCCCTCATATTTCAATAGTGTGGATAACATGGCTTTAAATAATCTACTGTATTGTAAGTGCCCATTAAGTAGCAAATCAGTGTGATGTAATGTTTCTGGCACTTTAATGCTTAGGCATGTTGTATTGTCATGTTATATTTGGTTGGTAATGGAAGCTTTCACGTAGTTACCAACTTCACTAAACAGATTTTTCTTTTTATTGTCAGAGAAGACATGAATCTGAAATAGTCAGCTGTAATGAAAGGCAAATATCAAAGAGATGAACCTTGTGGTTTGACCTCTCCAGTTCTTCCATCTGATCAATAGAATTGTAACTACATTAACATTTTATGTAGAAACCCTGGAGTTGTTCCATATAAATAACACTTAGCTACATTTTGTTTAATATGTTGTTTACAGTTTTTTCCCAATTTCTCTGCAATATAATCTACAACTGTTTGATAAACAGTCTGGATGAACAGTTTTCAAGCAATTCCTCTGTTTCTTTCGCATATTTGCTATCCATAATTTATATTAAAGGAATGTTTATTTTACTTATATTTATTCTGTTCTCTGACTAAAAGATTGAGATTTTAGGCAGGAAATTAGATGCATTTAATGAACATATCTAGCTCACAGGTCATAGTCAGGTCATGCTGTCATTTTTGCAAACACAAAAAAAATCCAGACTTACACAAAGTTTAAAATGTTTCTGCCTGGTTATAATTATTAGAATTCAAGAAAAGGACAAATGTAGTTTTAAAGGACTCTTCTCTCACATGGTGCAGATTACCTATGGCTTTCTCCAGGATACGCAGTGCTAGAAACAAGTTTAAATGGATCTTGTGATGGTTCTTGTGGTTTTGATATTGTTGTCCTCTTTGTCATATTTTTTATAGGGGATATGAATGTATTGCTCATTCATGTAATCTTTAGATAAAACTGCAGTGACTCTTTCTTTTAACTTTGAGCCTCTAGTTAAATCATTGGCATCTGCTTACTTGGTGATGTGACACATGCCGTTGATTTAGAAAGTGCGGAAACTTGCAGATGTTTCTGTGAATACCTAATAGTTATCAAAATCCACATATCTGAGTTCGTTGACCCATGAATCAAAGGAAATCAATGCATCATTTTTATTTATGGCAATAGAATTTTTATGTCTAGTCTAGGAGCTATATCTGAAACAGCCACAGTTCTGTTTCTCTGTAGATCAATATTTTTAAGAAGAAATTATAAATGTAGTAATTTTGTTTACAGAGACCAAATATCAGCAAAAGTGAGTGTGTCTGTAGTTGACATTTTTAGCAGCAACATTTCCATTCAATTCCCTAGACATAGCTAGATTCTCACCAATCTGTATGCAATGCTGTTTCATCTGACCTCAAATGGGAATGGCAAGCATTTTGAGTAAGGAATAAAAAAACTATTCACCTTCATTATAGCTTTCATAACCATTCAGTTGGGCTACCTAAAAAATGTTCAATTCCAGATTATGTGGGGTAAACTGGGAGAGAAAGAGGTAAAGCATTTTATTTGTCACGGTTACATGACACAGAATCTGAACAGTTCTGCATCTGGATTCAAATATTATTGAACCTTCAGCAAACAAGAAAACAAACAAAAACCTTTCTTGTCTAATAAGAAGTTATGCCCCCATGCAGTAGGTCCTACAGAAGCATCAGAAGAGTTTTATTACTTCTTTTGCCAGTCTTACAAATAACTCCTGCTACAACAGGCTCATGGTCTACTCCTGTATTAAAAAAAAAAAAAAATGCAGTTAGCAGCTGCGAACACTTCAGGGAAACTGAAAGCCATTTGACAGGGAAAGAACACGTGATATGTCTCAGATTTCTCTTCTACCAGTTTCTGTTACCGGCAGCATTTTCATGAGAACAGATTTGTTTGTTTGTTTGTTCTGTGAACATCACACCACTAATTACTGTTGAAAGACTGGAGTTTCTCACAGTTTGATGAGGTCCTAGCCGTGCCTGCCTCAAGCAAGGAGCTGGAGCGAGGCTGGAAGCAGGCTGGAATCGCAACCCAGGCTGGATCTGAGGCATCTCTGTTTGGCTCCTCTCCAGTTATCATCTCGCCATCAGAGGAGTATGAATAATGGATAATCATCCCCAAATCTAGCAAACTAGCACATACATTCATTTTGAAATAATAAAGTGCTAACTGGAGGATTTTAACCTATGCCTGCCAGAGAGGCAGATTCTTTCTGTGCTTTTTCTGACCATTTGTCTCTAGTCTAACCTTCTGCATAAATATTGCTCAGACAAATCCAACATGCAAGATATGGTTGACATAAAGCACAAAGTGCAACTGACTCTGTTTGGTTACTGCCATACGTGGATGAAAAATACATATTTGCCTTTATCCATCTTTCAAACTATTTCTTTTTTTTTTTTTCCCCTGAGCTGCATTCAGACATCCCAGCTGGGAAGCAGGGACCTGTATGGTATGAACAAAAATCATAAGCTCATTTAGGAAAATTCCATCTGGGAAATTATATCGTTTAGGATTACAAAGCTAAATACTTTTATTTGGTTCATCCAGAACATTATTTAATACAAATGGATTGCTTATACTAGCATCTCATGGCCAGAAGCTGATAGTCCTCAATTAAGCAGAGTATCCCACTGCCTTCAGTTTTGGATTTGCCCAAAGGGGACTGTGATAAATAGTCAAAGGGAAGAGTTGTTACACCCACTTTCCAGGCAGTGCAACAGAAGAATACAGAGACTAAGTTTGTTAAGACTTCCGAAACTGTGGCAGTTAATAGCACATTTAGGAAGACTTAAGTATCCTGGTACCTAATCCGTTGCTGAAACATATGCATAATATGAAACATTTGGTTTTTGTTGTTGTTGTTATTTTCAAAAAAAATGAAAGGTCTTACTAAATAACACTGATTGTCAAATCTGAAAAGCTCTGGGGACAAGATCTGGGTTTTCAGACTCCTTCCCCCTAGATCTTTTCCATGTAAACATTTATTCCCTGTACAAGTGACTGTTTACCCACATCTCCAGGGCTCGCAGTGTCCACCCATAAACACAGGTTATTTAGCCTCCTCCTCTCCCTAGCATCACTCAGTCATTTCACACGAGCAATAAGCAAACTTCCCTCTCCAGCAGCAGCCACCACTCTCCAGCTCCTCCTGCGGCTCTGGCTGCTGTGTGAGCAAGGAGGTGACTGGGCCAATGCCATCCAAGGGGAGACAGGAAAGGGAAAGCATAGCCCAGCCAGCGAGGGACAGAAGAGCTCTGCTGCAGAAGGGAAATGGAAAGGGAAACATCACACTGCCCAGTGTATCTCCCAGCTCAGCCACAACAGGAGCATAGGTACAGAAAGCCTTGCCTTCTGCCATTTTGGATGTATGCATGATTGAGGGACATTTTATCTCTGCCAAAGGTGATACAGACTAGCTGAAAGCATCCTGCAGGCTACATCTGGCCTCCTGATTTATAGGCACACAACAGCAATCCTTTAAATAGCACAAAATTTAGTTTGGAATAATCTTCTTAATGTCAAAATAGTGTGTGTATATGTATGCAAACATACAGCCACTTTTGACAAACTTTCCATTATCTCATTAACTGGGTTCTCCTTGCAGCCTCATTAGTTGCTTGTGCATACACTGTCCTGTCTCCTGATTTACTTGGCCTATCTGCACATATACCGAGAGGAGAAAACTCAGGCCTCCTGAAAACCCTGAGGCAAAAGTTTTCCCTGCAGAGTGAACTGGGCGGTGATGAGTTGTCCGGTTTTGTTTTTCCCCCTCAGATGGCATTTTATCAATGGTTGTCTAGCAGTCTTGCATCTCTAGATATAAAAAGGAAGTGCAAAGCACAGAACAGAGAGTGACAGACATGCCACTGCAGTGATTAATGTGCTCATCCAAGCTGGCACCTCACCACCCAGTCAATTAATCACTCTCCACTATTTTGGCAGTTGTTTGATTCTATACCATTTTTAATGTATTTTTACCATTAGGCAGGCTTTCCTTTGAAGTGTGATGCAACCAGTTCTCAGTTTCTTTCCTGCCTCATTTTAATTCTTCACTGCCTGCTAGAACATATTTCAATACGACTACTGCTGTGCCAGGTGGGCAATTTCATGTTCTCATTGGGAGCATTCTAGGGATACAGTCTGGCAAACACTAAATACGTGGAGGACATTTCCTCCTTCATTTCAGTTGTGGTTCTTGGGACTGACTCACTCATGTACCAGAGGTCCAGCTCTGACAGCTGAAGGCTCATGATCTCATCCAGATGTTGCTGGATGAAAAGGAATGATGATCAGCATGCTGTTGTTCTGCCAAACCAATTCTATGGTGGAAACTATTTTCCTTATGCTTGAGAAGAAGCAGAGATTTATGGTCTGATCCCAAAACAACTCCAGCAACAGGGAATTCATGTCCATTTCTCTACCTGAATGTCTCTAAAGAAGGCCATGTGAAAGAGGTGGACCGAAGGACCCCTCAAAACACCTTAGTGGGCAAAAGAGTTTTAACAAAACTCAGTAATCCAACTAACTCATTTTCAGCTTTCCAGAGGGCTTTAAGCAGCTATTCTCTGACCTCAATTTTCCTTCTCTAGTTTCTGCGTTTGGCAAGCTTCCTACAAAAATAAATCTTCAGCTTGGTTACTCTTATTAATGATGTCAGGTAGGACATTTTGCAAATGGAGGCTCTTTGTGCTAGAAAAGGGTTTCAACAGATTTGATAAGAAACACCAGGCAACAAGCTCTATTTTGAGAAGGAAAATGATCGATCATTACCTCTGCACAAAGAGAAACAGAAGGTTATTTATTTAAGTGCAAGCTATGAATGAAATAAGTACAACATTTTAGCCCAGCAACCTTCTAGAACTGGGAGAAAACAAAGTACAGTACAGGGTCATAAAAGCTGGATTTAGCAGGAAGCAACAAGGGCAAACATCACCTAGTAGGGGTGACAAGGTTTACCAGGCAAGCCTTGAGAACAACATACTTCATCTGCAGGTGAGATGGGCAAGACTCTTACCACTGCCTCCGCACAGAACCCCACCAGTCTCTTGTAAACTTTAAATTCATATACATGTGGGTATGCACACAGTTGCACACGTGCAAATGTATGTGATGAGGACATCCACCGTTCTACCTAGTAATGCACCTGCAACTGGAATGAAAAACAGAAAGAAAAGCACACTGACACTTTTGTTTATTCATGTTTTGCTGTCATCTGCCCTAATGTGAATGACAGAAGAAGTGGGACAATGAAGCTTAGACCTGTGGTCTTACCGTCATCCCATTCTGAATAGTAACATTCTCAATGACTTCAGCATCAGAGAACCAGTCATTTCAAGCACAAAGAAGTAAATTCAAACAGCAGTATCCTGCCCTTGGGATACATAATTGTTCAAGTGTCTAGGTTATAAAAATTAAGTTAATGCTTTATAAAACCATGTTGTGATTTAGAGTCAAAATGACAAGTAAAATTATTTCTTATGGTTTAAAGTTAGTCGTTCTTCCCTTCTGCTGGAAGCAAATTGTTAGTTCATCATTTGTGTCAAGGAGTTAAGCTATATACCGGGCTATCTTCAGCACATCTACCTGGAACTCATCCCAAAATTTGAGATACTCATTATCTAACACTTAACAAGCTCAGCAGGGCTAAATCAGGCACTATAGTTTCAGAGTGCAAGTAACAACTGCTTAATCCAAAAAATAGTAAACTATAGATAAAGAGAGAAAGTGCTTTGACTTGATCACTGGATAACTACTTGTCCTCAATGTTAAATGCCATGAGAAAGGCAACAACTCTCTGATGAATCATTAGCAAATTCTGGTAACAATGAAAAAAATACTGATGCCATCCAAATCATAGAATCATAGAATCATAGAATCATAGAATCATAGAATGGCTTAAGTTGGAAGGGACCTTAAAGACCATCTAGTTCCAAACTCCCTACCACAGGCAGGGATGCCACCCAATAGATCAGGTCGCCCAGGGCCCCATCCAACCTGGTCTTGAACACCTCCAGGGATGGGGCATCCACAACTGCTCTGGGCAACCTGTTCCAGTGCCTCACCACACTCTGAGTAAAAAAATTCCTCCTAACATCTGATCTAAACCTCCCCTAACATCTAATCTAAATCTCCCCTCTTTTAGTTTAAAACTGTTCCCCCTTCTCCTATCACTGTCTGCCCATGTAAAACGTTGTTGTCCATCTTTTTTAGTACTGAAAGGCCACAATGAGGTCTCCCTGACCGAGGTACAAGACCTTGCCCTTGAACTCGTTGAATCTCATTAGGTTCACATGGGCCCACTTCTCAGGCTTGTCCAGGTCCCTTTGGATGGCATCCCTCCCTTCTGTTGCATCAACTGCACCACTCAGCTTGGTGTTGTCTGCAAACTTGCTGAGGGTGCACTCGATCCCACTGTCTATGTCACTGATAAAGATATTAAACAGCACCAGTCCCAAGACAGACCCCTGAGGGCCACCACTTGTCACTGGCCTCCACCTGGACATAGAGCCATTGACTACAACTCTCTGGGTGCGGCCATCCAGCCAATTCCTTATCCACCAAATAGTCCACCCTTCAAATCCATCTCTCTCCAATTTAGAGATAAGGATGTCGTGTGGGACCATGTCAAAGGCCTTACAGAAGTCCAGGTAGATGACGTCAGTAGGTCTTCCCTTGTCAATTGATGCAGCCACTCCATCACAGAAGGGCACCAGATTGGTCAGGCATGATTTGTCCTTGGTGAAGCTGTGTTGGCTGTCTTGGATCACCTCCTCATCTTGCATGTGCCTTAACATTGCTTCCAGGAGGATCTGCTCCATGATCTTCCCAGGCACAGAGGTGAAGCTCACCAATCTGTAGTTCCCTGGGTCTTCCTTTCTACCCTTTTTAAAAATGGGAGTGATGTTTCCCTTTTTCCAGGCACCAGGGACTTCACCTGACTGCCATGACTTTTCAAATATAATGGAGAGTGGCTTGGCAACTACATCAGCCAGTTCCCTCAGGACCCTGGGATGCATGTCATCAGGCTCCATGGACTTGTACCTGTTCAGTTTCACCAGGTGATCTTGAACCTGCTCTTTGCTTACAGTGGGAAGGACTTCACTCACTCAGCACCTGCCTTGAGTTCAGGGACTCAAGAGATGTGGGAAGCCTGATTGCCAGTGAAAACTGAGGCAAAGAACCTGTTGAGTACCTCAGCCTTCTCCATGTCTGTTGCTGCCAGTTCTCCCTGCTAATTTATCAGAGGGGGTATACTCTCCGTGGCCTTTCTTTTCTGACCATTGTACATATAGAATCCATGATAACAGGTCATTTTCTAATTGCACAATGGTTTCCAACTCCTGTTTGTTTCCCATGCTGCATGCATTGGGGTAGAGGTAGTTCAGCTGGGCTATCAACCACACCACCTTTTTAGAGGAGCCCTCCCTAATTCCTCTGGGACAATTCACAGGTATTTCCCTGTTGCTTCATAAGTGTCTGTGTTCTCTGGTTCTTCTCTGTCACTCAGAAGTACATCCTCTTCCCCTGTTGAATCTAGATTAAAGTTCTACTAATAAGTCCAGCCAGCTTGCTGCCCAGAACACTCTTTTCCCACCCGATCAGGTGCGCCCCACCTGGTGTCAACATGCCCGGTTCTCTCTTGAAGGTGCATCCAAGAGACCTGATTCAAAATCTCATGGAAAGTTTGAACCCAGATATTCAAAAACAAGAATTCCAACTAAAACTGGTTCAGAAAAGGGTAAGCAGAGGAACAGGGAGTTTGCCGTACAAAAGCACACAGGAAAAATTTGTCTTCAACTCTATCAGTACAAAGGCAGAGAAAAAACCTAAGTGATATCTGCATCTAGTAAAAGTAAAGAGAGAAGAGCAGAAGGTGAAGGTCTCTTAAGAACAAATACAAATAAATTCATTATTAATACATTTGGGCAGTATATTAGAAAGTTTTTAAACACCCAAGTATTGAGGTTCTAAACCCACCTTCCAATAGGCCCAAGCACAGAGAAACAAACAAACAAACACCACAACACAAAAAAAAAAAAAAAAAAAAGGCCAGATTTAAGAAAGACCTTGAGAAACTAATGAAAGAGATTAGTGCTGCAATTCTTCATTTCTCTCACGGTCTGAACTAGATGGTGAAGGCCAAATCTTTCAGGTCTGCAAAACCTATAACTAGCCTTTCCTTTCTCTGCGCTGCCCCTCACACTTCTGGCATGTAAGGGTGCAGTGCAGACCTTTAACTCCTAAGTCAGTATTTGTAATACTTCATCCTATTTTTCTAAGAAAGTGCAGTTTCCTACTCAGAGCAATGTTTTCAGAGAGATTGATTATATCAAATTTCACCTGAGGCCAGCTGAGAGCAGCTGTATGGTATCTGGGACACAGGCTGGAGTCCAAGGCTTGCCTTGCACTAGCCCGTAGTTAAATAGCACCCTGCCAGAATATTTGGAGTAGGTCACAGGCTACCTGTGCTGTACCTGTGCTGTGGCCACCACGACCAGCTACTTAACATATGGTGGTTTGTTTTGTAAAAATGTCTCCTTTTTCGTGCTAGAGAGGTTTTTAGTGAGAGTGGTCTGCTCTATCTTTGACAAAAAGGAACATAATTGCTGTGAAATGCTATGCAACCCATACAAATGTAGTGTCCGGACTGGCTTACATACAAATGCAAAGTAGTGGATAATAACAGCAGGAAAGAAAGAAGCAGGAAGTCAGTAAAACTGAAATCAAAAGAGATACAGCTGTGGACTCTGTTCAAGTGAAATTGCTTCATTTGGTCCTGTTATTTGCATTATTTCATGCATACCAGCACTTAGAACTAATGACCCTCAGTTTTCTTCCAGGCCTGAGCAACAGCTACCATGAGAGGATGTCCGTCATAATCAGTCAGTGTCCTAGCATAAAACTATTTAGATTCACCAAAGACATCACCAAGATGACATCAGTGAGTGTGGTGAGTAGGCATCCCTTTCAGCTTTGACTTGACTACATATTCATTTAAATTAAGGTTGTTCCTTTATTTTTTATTTATTTATTTATTTATTTATTTTCATAATAGATGAGCTTCCTCTTTTTGGTCTTAAATTCTCCAAATGTGTGCATGAGTGTATGTTTATTTACTCACACTTCTTATAGAAGGAATGCAGAATAACTGTTAATGAAAATATGGATTTCCAGTACATGAACTGTGGTTAACTCAGCTTATTGCTTTGTAAGATCTTTTGGAAAGCTGACTGAATGGGAGAAAGTAGTTAGAACAACCTGGCAACCCTTTAAAGTCATATTGACAAGGGCACAAATTCTTTCTGACTACGGAGGAAATATAGGAAATGTAATAAGAGACTAGTTTGTCTGAAGTCAATGATTTAAAAACAACATCCA
>VXAL01018067.1:163149-184022 GCA_013399475.1 Chauna torquata | reverse complement strand
ATTGGTATCAGTATTATAAATGTTTGTCTAATGTATTAGGCAAACTATTACAGGATTTGATTTCATGTCATATAAGGAGAGGAGAACAGCACTTGCTGAGACGTTGATCTTATCCTTATCAACATTAGTTCTTTGAGCTTCTCAGATAATACGCTACATCTAAGAGTAATGATCACAAGTTGGATAATACTGCAAAAAGGGGTGTTTCTTGGAAAACGTAGAAGCTCTTTAAGAGGTCAGGGGAAAAGGTAGTGATTGTTTCTGAACTGTGTTGAAATATCTCCTACAGTTTTCTCCTCCCATCACTACTAGGATGTTTTAATCCTCCTAGGTGGTGGCAAATATTTCAAAGGGGAGTTTCTTCATATATTTAGCAATGTGGGAAAGCTATGAGAGGGGTGTTCCCTGAAAGCAGTGACTCATCTATCGGGTTGATTCTGTAAGAATTCAGGCTTTGTTTACTGTGGGTCTACTGAAATAAGATACATTTTTATTTAGGTATATAACTTTCACTATATGTACCTAAAATTAAAAATCCACAAAACCACTTGAAATGGTACACCTCCTACTTTCAGGAAAGGCCCCCAGTTCTTTTGTTGTTTCCCAGGGAGAGCCCTTGTTTTTGAAGGCTCGGCATATATTGGCACATATCCCAAGTCATAGTAAAATTTACAGTCCTTCTCTGATAAGAAAATTCTGAACATTCTTCCTCTTTGTTTGTTGTTGACAGAGATACCTCTCATTCTGACCAAGCATTTATTGGCTAAAGCATTTTTCATTTTTTTTGAACCCCAGTGATGGAAACACAAGTATCTCTGGTTAGGCAGATGACACTGGATCTACAATTTGTTCTCTGATTTGGAGGACTAAATCTAAACAGCATATTGCTTTGTAACATGAAGGTTAAGTGCTTTCAGGGTAGTACTTTCTCTATTATTGAAAATGCTCTATTTTATTTGATATGTAAGACTTCGCCTGAAGGTGAAGTCTCTCTCTAGCTTCTAAGCTATTAAGGTTCTCTCTCAGTCCAATAAATATTTAATTAGTCCATACAAAAGGAAGCAGATTTTGACAAAAGAGGTTTTTTCCTCTCCCCACTGACTATACAAGGAGTATAATCCTTTACCTTTTTCTTCTTAATTCTTCCTGAATTAGCCACCTATGTAGATGGTGTGAATACTGCATGTATTACTGAGGGCTGTGAATTCCAGCTAGTGTCCAAACACCTGATAGTTGATGTTGTAATGCCAGATTTAAGGGCCTGCATGACATCTAGGCTATACACAGAAGGGTGTTGCCACAAGAAACTCTTCATTTAGATAAAATTACTGTGATTCATACTAATGTGAACCAAGATATCTTAATGAAGATCAATCTACATGTTTTAGATTTTTTGTACGGTTTGTAGTGTGTGGGTCACATATTAGAAATAGTTCCACATATCTTTAGCTGCCTTAAAGGTATGTGCCAGTAAGAAAGTTTTTCTGTTTAGTAATTGGGTAAAGACTTAGTGATTTTACTTCCCAGCTTAAGACAGGTACCTAAAAGAAGCAAAATAGATTACACTGTAAATTTCTGTCTTTGAGAGAGTTCAGACTATTATCAAAGTAAAATTTAAATATCTAGTATAAGCTGAGGTTAAGTAAGATGAATCTTACCCCCAAAATTCCATTGTTACAGTCACAGCTCCACTATTTAACTTTGGGAATGGGAGCAACATACATTCTGTGAAAACAACTGGTTCTGTAGAAGCCAACCTGAAATGATAGTGCTCACCATCCTATTAACATGAGTTACTGGATCTTGAATATATCAAAGGCAACAGAAAGGTTTGAACAGATGAGCAAAATTGACTATGACTATCACAGTCAAAGTCTGTGCGGAAGAGTTCATAAGGCTAAAACTGTGTGTTCAGGAAAAGAATATCCCTTTGTACTTTTTAGCTGCAAGCTTGATTAAATTCAGATAAATGATTTAACACTTACAGTGCAGTTACATATGAAGTGCAAGAACGGTGAAAATATTTTAAATTCTTTCCTGATTTGAATACGCTTTCCAGCACTATGTAGGTCCCAAGAGGAGGAACTGAACTGCAATATTCAATTCCATAATTTAATTTATTCAAGATTTCTTGGAAGAAACACACTGAAGTTATAAGACTATTTTTTATTGCCTGGACAGAGCCGGCTGTAAATTGACTTGATAGGGGAGTCTCTCGTGTCCCTCTTTTTATACCAGAAGTGAGTTGTTGGTGTTCCATATGTTAAGCTCAAATGATACTACTATAACTATTCACTTTATCTATGTAAACTAACACTTTTCTGGCCAAACAAGTTCTACCATGCTATAATTAGTTTAATCTTCTTTTAAAACACTATTTCAAGGAAAAACAGACCTAAAATTACTTATTCTGAATTGAAAGTCTAATTTCATTTCTTCCACTTGTAGTCTGATTGTTCCATCAGAGCTATAACTCTGCTGTTTTGATGGCCTTTATGAATAGACTGTTGTTAGCTGTCCACCAAAGACCACAATCCAACTTTTTTCAGCCTTCTACAAAGAAAACATAATGCAATACTGAGAGTTCCTCCTTTTGTCTAGTAAACCGCATTGATAGCTTGGTCCACATATTAGAGTCACAGAACGTCTAATCCACTATCATTCTTCCATCAATTCTTCAATTCTCATCTGAAATGCCCAACTGCATATTTCAGAGCACAAATCAACAAGAGAAATGCTGTAATCAAATGCACAGAATGTTTACTGGAGTACACATGTGTGCGTATTTATATACTTATATATGTATGTTAATTTTAATATTTCCATTATAAACAACAACTTACCCTATGCCTATTTATAATGCTCGTGAAATGTTCAGAGATTCAGCTAATAACACATTAGCACTTAGCCAGCTGGAGAAATGGTGACGGCTGCCAATTACTTAGAATTCTTCTAATAAACAATAGTTCCTCCCCCTCTTGAAATATATGGAAATGGACTATTGTTATTTTAAGTGCTGCTGTACTGAAATGGCACCTGTGCTTGCTGTAACGTGGAACACTGCATTCCAAGTGAGAAACAAAGCTCCATGGAACTTCGTGTCCCAACCTATTCTCTGCAGAACCTCTGAATCTATTTAAGACAAAAGAAGGAAAAAAAAAATATGTGACAGGGCAGCTATCCTCACTGCTTTGTGAACAAACAGTAGACCATGTTTACCTATCACTTACTTTGCCATGTACCCATAATACCACAAGACTAAGCATGTTTGTGAAGCAATGAACATGATCAGGAGAATGCTATTTTTTTCACACTTTTTTTTTTTTTTTTTTTTCAGATTTAAAAATACCTTAATGCCTTAAAGGCTCAGCAACTTCTATGCTAACAATTTAGGCATGCCTCACATTCCTGTTCACTCAACTTCTTCCATTAAGTAACCTTTTTTTTTTTTTCCAGTTGTTCTTCTACTGTATTTCAGTAATGGGAACAACACAATTTGTTTTTACAAATCATGAGCTGACAAAATGTGTTTTTATTACTATTAAGATAATCCAGTCCTCAATTTCCTGCATAAATCTCTCCTGCCCCCATGCAATTTATGAAATAGTCAGTTTTATAGCTAACAGAATGGCTAGTTATGGTAAAAAACAAACAAACAAACAAACAAAAAAACCACTACTGCTGTGGTATATGGCTTTTTACGAAGAAAGTGGTGTGCCCCTCTGTAATCAAATTAAATTCCTATATCTTGATCAAGAATAAAGCACTTTAACTTTAAACATATTTATCAGTTGAGCAAATGAATTTTTTTCTTTAGTTCTTAATAAAATAGAAATATCAGAATTTCTGTTCTTTCATCAAGTTGTTTGATTGGTTGGTTTTTGTTTTATTTTTGTTTTAGTGGGGAGAACAAGCAGTTACTGAAGCTTGACATTGCACCATATAACGTGGTATAAATACAAAGATATATGATCACACTGAATTGCAAAACACAACTGTGAACCGATACAACATCCAGAAAGCTACGGAAATCAATCTACTGGTCTGTGTTCTCCTTTGGCATTCAATAGGTAAACCAATATCACAACCAAAACCATTTTTTTAAATACATATAAACTTCTCCAGGCATAAATCTATTCAGACATACTGATATTCTTTGTAAGACCAGTGCAGTGGTCCAAGAGGCTGCAAAGTCTGGTAAAAGATTCATACAAATTACTTCTCTAATGCACAGAGATGTTAAGATTCAGCTTTTGGTTGTATGTGTGTGTGCAAGTATGATGCTTATATTACTAATGTCCTCTTAGTGTAGGCTCAGGTTCTGATTTGATTTCCATACATATTTGAAATTGCTCCGAAAGAAGGTTTTGGCTCAAGCCTATCTCTAGCCCACTCCACATAAAACTAATGTATCTTCTCACACCACATTTCTGAAGACTTTTCTGTGTCCAAGAAAACTGTGTCTTAAGTATTTTACCCATATTCAGAGGTACAATCTGCTGAGTATATGACCATTATGCTCACTGCACTTGGCATATTAAATCAGCATGTCAGCATTGCTTTCTCCAACCTCTGTGACTAAACTAAAAAAAATGTTAAATTGTCCTGAGGTATTGTAACATGCTATTTTTTCCTGGGGGAAAAAAAAAAAAAAGACTGATCAAAGCCTATTAACAAGATTAGAGTTAAATGATTTACATGTTGTAATAAAAAAAGTCTGCTATGCTACAGTCAGTGTTCTGATCTGTTTATCCGTAAGGCTTTCCCATAAATGCCACTTGCCAAAAAGCACTGGAATGACCTCCAAGACAGGCTATTTTATCTGACTGTACTCTTGCTTCTATTTTAGTTAGACTTTAAGTGGTAAATATTTACTAATTGCCCTCTGGGTCAATAATTAAGAAGTCTTGGTCTGTTTTGCTAAAGTAATGTTCATCTGGCAACACTTTCAGATCACAACCTAGACAGGTCTATCTTAATTAAATGTCCTCTTCTTGTATCATTTTTAGAAGCAGAAGTTTCAGAGACATGTAGATTACATCTATATGGAGGGAATAGACCCAGCAAGGCCTCTGACATGGTTGCAACTCCATGCTGCCTGCTCCAGTGGGAGTCTGGTTTCAGATATCCCTATTATATCCTGCCCACATGCATTGCCTTTACTACCGGCCCCCAGCACACCGCTAGTGTGTTCAAGTTCTGTTCTTCCATGGCTTTACTTACTTGTGTCACGGCATTGTAGGGCATTGTGAAGGCCAAGGTCTGGGGAGCTGGGGGTCATGGAGGACACCCACTCTGGGTAGGCAAGACAGGGCCTGGCAGCCTGGGCCCCCAGCCAGGAGCTGGGCAGCCAGGGGGGCACCAGGGGAAGCCCCAGCCCCATGCATTGGGCACCTCTTGAGGATAAGTATGGGATGAGGGTAGGCAGAACATGGGCCTGCAAGTAGGCCTGGCTCTGCAGGGCCCATGGTCAAGCAGGGCAGAGCAGCTAGAGACTGTTCCTGTCGTGCCATCACTGGGACAGCGACCGAAACAGGGCTGAAATGGGGACCCTCACCACTGGGTGGCGTGGGGGAGGCTCCAGGGGGGCTGGGCAGGGACCGGGAGGCCCATCAGTGCTCTCAGCCCCGACAATCAGCAGAAAACCTGTACTACCACATGCAACGGCTGTGTATAACCTGCTGTTTTTCATATTCTTAGAGCTTGTCCACATCCATGCAGACTTTTTCTATGATGGCCATGATCAGAGACCTATGCAAAAATCAGCTTTCTGGTCAAGTGCAGAGACTTTTCAGGACATTAGGGGAATTAGAGCTCCTCAAAGAAAAGATCAAGGTACATTTTTTTTATCACTTACTTCTGAAACAGCGCAATAGCAAAAAACTTCCATGTACATCTCATGCTAAGCCACGTGCCTGAAGTATGATAAGGTTCTAAGTACCTAAAGACATGCTCTTACAATAGTATCTTATCCTTATGGAGAGCTGTTGTCCCATTTGAGAGAACTGGGGTTATTTAGCCTACAGAAAAGCAGGCTTAAGGGAGATCTTTTCACTCTCTACAGCTATCTCAAAGAAGGTTGTAGCAAGGTATGGGTCAGTCTCTTCTCCCAAGCAACGAATGATAGAACAAGAGGAAACGGCCTCAAGTTGCACCAGGGGAGGTTTGAGTTGGATATTAGGAAAAATTTCTTCACTGAAGGGGTTGTGAAGCATTGGAACAGGGAACTGCTTGGAACTATTGGAACTACTGCCCAGGGAAGTGGTTGAGTCGCAACCCGGAGTTATTTAAAAGACATGTGGATGTGATGCTTAGGGACATGGTTTAGTGGTACACTTGGCAGTGCTATGTTAATGGTGGGACAGGATGATCTTGGAGGTGTTTTCCAACCTAAATGATTCTATGATTCTATGATTTTTTTGTAAATGCCATAACTTACAGGAGCGGTAGTGTCTAGGATGAACGAAAATATTTTAAACCATCTGGTACTGACGAATATTTTAAAGAACTTCATGAATTCTTAAAAGAGCCAGATAGATGGACACTGCGCTCTACAATTACTCAGGAAAAAGGCATAGCTGCATAGCGGGGAGTTTAATAAAATGGTTTGCTCAACAAAAATTTTGCTTTAAAAATAAAATGCAAGGTTGATTAAAGAACAGGATAGAAGTTAATACTTTTATTGCCAGCTTAAATCAATAAGACATTCATATCTGGAATAATGTATTCTTTTTATCTGTAGTCTTTCTTAGAAGTTCAGGATCTAGTGACATTATTAGACACATGAGGAAGAATGAAAGGAAGGGTTGCTTAGTTTAAAGAAGAAATCAACAAAAGGAAGAGATGATAGCAATACATAAAGAATAATTGTATAGTGTTATTGAGCAAGCATTGTAACCCTTTGTCAAACTTTATTTTATGGAATTTCAAAACAATTAGTTATTAACACAGATAACAGGAACATCCATAAAAGACATAAGATTGGATTGAAAAACCATCTAGCTATGCTTCAGGGCATACCTCAGATAATAATCTAGAGGTGCCAGGAAGCAAGTTCTTCTATTTTCTAAATTATCTTGTAAATTTGTAGCATGGAACTGATTACAATCAGTTACGATGTATGTATGTTAGCAGAGAGTGATCCAAGTGAATGGAAAATTTTATATCACCTTAATGAGTTAAGATATTTCACAAAGTGTCTGAAGTTCTAAGCTTCCATTGTGCTTTCCTGTTTCTTATTGGATCACATTTATTCTTCTTGGTTCATGTATTAAGTTAAAAGAAAACAAACAAACAAGCCAACAAAAACAACAAACAGACAAGGTAGGTAGCTCCTTAATTTCATTTTACACTTATATACAATATAGGATCAGAATAATGTTATAGTTAGGGGATTTCTTTTAGTCTAAGATCAATAGCGCTAGAAAATATATGATGGATCCCAATATGAAAGACATGCTATTAAATTATCAGTATCTGTGATGGAATCCAGTGACACTGAAAAGAAAGATAAGAAAAAAGATGACAAGTCTTGTCAGGGCTTCTCTAGTGATGGGGGCTTTCTCTGACAAGATGAAGACATAAAGATGCTAGTGAAGCCATTTTCAACATGGTTTTATTAATACATTTAAATGACTGCTCAGAGAATAGAATAGTGTGCTAAACTGTATTAGATTCAAGACAAGCACTTCTGGTCTTTTCCCATCCCAGTGTCTGTTAAGTGCAGATTGCAAATAAAATCAATATTAAAATATTTACATAGTTGTTCCAGTGTCACTGGGATTTGGGAAGGTGGGGGTGGGGAAGAGGCTGGGATTCTTTTCCTAGAAGCACACAAGAGCCTGCAGCCAAAACCAATATTTTCTAGGTAAAAATGCATGAAAAAGGGATAATTCTTCCCTCTACAGTTTAAGCAGACATCTGGGTGGGAGGAGAAGAAAGGAGGCACTAAAGAGGGTCAAAAATCAGGTCAGTGGCAAAGCTGTGAAGAGAAGCCAAGCATCATGTCATCAACCCTAGGGCCCCTAGGCAAGAAGAGCTTACTTGGGAAATTTCATTGATACCTACATACTTTTTGTCAAAATCCACTCAACAGAAATAATATTTTGCTCTGATTCTCCTAGGGCAACCAGGCATGCCAAGATGCTCCATGGCTTGGAACTGTAACACAGTGCTGCAGCTGCTTCCAAAAACACCAGGAAAGCTTGTGTGTGTTGGGGAGGAGGGGTAGAGGGAGAAGGTTAGAGATCTCCTGCAGGAATACGGAAGACAGTGCATGACTGCAGCTTCTCACCTTGACTGCTGATCCAGCCTGGAATGTGGTCTTTGAGTAACCCTGCCTTCTGCCATCCTATTGTTCACTATTCATCTCCTGACTAGGTTTTGGGATTTTAGGGGGGGTTTGAACTGGGATTATACAGGTGGTCATGTAATCAGTAGCCAAAGAAACACAACTTGGGGAACCCAGGCAGGGTTCGGGTACATTTTCATTAAATAAACAGTTGCATGCCTTGTGGAAGGGAAATAGGACTTCTCTCACTCTTGGACTTTCTTCATTATTTCTCATTTGTTGAAGACAAAAACCTACAGCTGAAATTGTATGGAAGATGTCTGTTGAAATCAATGAGAGATCTGCATATGATTTCTATATGACCCAATCAGTGTGTAATCTACTTGTGTTCTGGTTTTAATTAGGTACAGACAAATAGCCTGTTTCCGAAATAAATAGTCATTCCAATGAAAATGGTCTTTACCTATTCAGAGTAAATCTCAAGCCAAGTTTTCAAATATGCTTTATGTCTTTCCTTTAACTTTTGGATTTCTAGTTAGACAAAAGTAGAAGTACCATATTTCATGTTTTGTGTACTTCCAACTGTTACCAACTGTGAACATGAACTCATAAGAAAGTCTGTTCGTAAATAGTTTTTCTGTTTGATTTTGTGACTCAATAAATAGTTTATCTGGCCACCTGGCATGTATTCTTTAAACTTTTAGACATTAACCTGCTGATCTTTTTACTCCTACAAAGTGATTGAAAATTATAGAAAAATTGTTATATTTTCTTGAGATATTGCCAAGAATAGAAAATCTCATTCCAAGTCTTAAACTAAAGCTGCTGATGATATTGTTGCTACAGAGTATGAATCAATAGGTATTTTCATTTACTATGCATTGTAGGCTTCTTACGCAATAATTTGATGCAGGATATGGTTTATATATCAATCTTATTGCACATAAGTGTTAAATGTACTGTAATTTATATGAATATAAAACGCACTTCAGATTATTTTTCCTCACCACTGAAATTGCTTAAGAGAGCTAGTGCCTTACTTAATGGATATGTTACTCTGGTCTTGTTAAAAACATTGACCAACTGCTACAGTAAAACAGTGGTATTTTATCTTCATCTGGATATTTTGCAGATGTTTACCTTTTCTCTTACCTTGCCTGTTTTGAAGTTAACATAGTTAAAAATACTGGAAAGAGAATTATAAATTGAGCAGTAATGTCGCTGAGGGTCTACATTATTCTAATCAAAATAATGTAGTCTTTCATCTTCAAGGATCTCAAAGTAATACATGCTCTTTATATATTTATATCTTGCCAGTACTGTTCTCATCAAAGTGTGTCGATATCTTCTTTGCTGTCAAAAAGTGCAGTGTTTGTCTTCAAGATTCCCAAAACATTAAACATGTGGGAAACAGGGAGGTGAACAAGACAGACCAGGCATGAGGAGATGTACTTGCACCAGAAGGATCAAAACTGCATCATAAGAAATGTTGTCTGGACTAAGTGCCCTATTACAGAGGCTTATGAATGAATTTAAGAACAGGGTGGGCACAGGGTAATCCTCTTTTTGCTATACTCTTATAGTTCCTGGGAATCAGCAGCTAAATGCCTTCCTGACCCAAAGACTTTGTCTACCTTCATGTATTAATATCCACTAATGAATGTGTTCACCGTTTAACCATGCAGTTCATTTTGAATACATTATACTATTCTCCATAATAATCTGTAGCAACAAGCTCCACTGTGCCGTGTGAAAAAGTATTCCTTTGTTTTCTTTTTATGTTTAGTTTGCAGAGCCAAATCTGGGAAAAACATACACAGTACTATGCAAATGCACTATAAGCATATTATACATCTTAACTTTATATTGTGCATAATCTTTCTAATGTTTATAATATTTGAAGCAAATAGAACCCAAACATGAACTGGTGATATCTCCATTAGTGTAGCTTCTCTTATGAATACTGCAAATAAGGAATCAGAGTACAAAACTTTCAGGTAAAACTGGAAAAAGATATACTATACCAGTGCTCAAAAGAGTTTATTTTCCTAACAAACCACTTAGAATCACGATTTATGCATGTCTGAAGTGAGTGAGATTAAGTAAATCAGCTAATATGAGATAGTATGGCAGTGCGTTGCCTTTGACAACATAATTTAGCCCCTCAGTTCACTGATGAGAACAGCCTTGAAGATACATTTTTGCTATAATATTGTAGACCCAAAGCATTTTTTAAGTTAATGATGACCTGGTTACTGATCACAGGCACATCCAAAAAGTCTGTCTTTATTTGTCACAGTTCTTAACTCCATATCCCAGTGGGCATTTCTAGCAGTTGTGGAAGAAAATAAAAAGATAGACTAAGCTCTGAGTTTCTTCTCTTGCTAGGGATGGCAGAGTCCTTTCTTTTGTTCAGGCAATTAAATTCTGTCCCAATGGGTGGAGGTGTCAGAAAAGATTGAAAATCTGATTCTCCTTTTAATTCTTTGAATCTCCCCTTCTAGTATAAATCAGAAGCAACTTCACTGAAGAATTTTGAGAAGACAATCTCATCCTCTGTGTACACATAACTGCTTTATTGGCTCAGGCGTTGATTTTTTTGATACTATTCTTGAGCTAAATCCTCAATTCTGTAGTACTCAATGAGCTGATCTGTTGCTTTGCATCTGTATGTAAGATGGTTGCAATTCCATGGCATTCTCTATTTGTAGAAGATAGAATCCTTCAAGCTGATAGAATTTTAGGAACATAAATATATACTATGATATGTACTATAATAAATAGCAGTCATACCTCTCAGTCTTAACAAAAGGGTGGCATAGGAAAAAAAATTAACTACTGATTAAATTTTCTGTAAATTGCTCTTCTTTATTTCTCCTAATGGTACAAAATATGATAGTTAATTATAAATTTACTTCTCACTAAATCAAAAAAAAAATTGTAGAATGAAGACATTTAGCCCATACTTTTATCCTTATAGCCCTGTTTAATACAAATTTGAGGTTAGCACAAATGACACCATCCTACAGATGTAGCTCTAACACAGTATGTGGTTTATGCTGAGCCATTAGAGCTATTAAAGCACATTAACATTAAGTAGTATAATAACATGAAATTTGCTTTCTGCATTACTGAAATGTTTCTTTCCTTAATACTTTTACTCTGTATGATTTATTACCACGCAGCTAAGCTAATTTCAGTGTTGCATGTCCTAACATTTTGGCCTTGTTCAGGCTAGTCAGAAGTCTTTAAATGAAATTCAGTTTGATTAGAGAGTTGTCTTTGGCTGAACAGATGTGTTCATCTGAACAGTGAAAACACCCACTACCACCGTACCAGATTGCAATGTGAATAGATTCATTTCTGTTATATTAAGTGTTTTTTGATGAATACCTCTGGAAAAATATTGGAGTAGTTGTAACTGTTCATGTTGTTTGTTGGTTTGGTTTGGTTTGGTTTGGTTTTGGTTGGTTGTTTTTTAAGAGAGGCCATGACAGCCAGCAAGGTCATGGAGTGACAGGCAGAGTTTAAGCAGAAAAACTGAGTTGAAATAATTTTCCTAAAGAAGCCTAGCAAAGGAGTGGCAGCATCAAAGTGAGAATTTCCCAAATTTCAATTCAGGATCTCTCTTCATCATTGTACCTGTTTTCAGTGATTTATCTGTCCCTTCTGTAGTTGAGTTTTATGTTGAAGTTGAGGAGTAGTAAAATTTCTATGGAGTGTTTAGTTTTTCATTGGGAATTTTAATATTGGTTATTCTTTCTGAAGTATTGTTGAATGTCTCAGATAAACTACTGACAGATAACAGTATATCATACCTGACTAATGGAAAATCTTTTCATCTTTAAAGGTCATGGTGCTTTCTTTTTCTGTTAAATAAAGCTTTAAGTCCAGCTCTAGCAACAATGTAGCTGAGATATTCTTACTTTATCATAAAATAATTGCATTACAGAATTAGAAAATCTTCAGGTCTTTTATCTTTCAGAACTGGACTGCACTGAAAAGTGAGAGAGCAAAATGTTTCTGAGCAAACCGACATTCAGTGCATAAAACATAAAATGCCACGTTAAAGATTTTTTCTTAAAAGACAGAGACACAGTGTAGCTTCTAGTATATCTTAGGCTATGTTGGCAAATCTTTGGGTGTATACTGTATGTTATCGATTCCATTGAGAGCACAAAGGCAAATAGGCCTCCCTATGTCCATTCCATCTCTTGGTCTATTTTAGTCTTTCACTTAAAGACAGCAATGATAAGGACAATGTTTTCAAGAGTGACATATATGAAGAGGGAATTTCCCCTCACTTTGTAACTTACAGGATACCTGAAGAACAAGTTCCTTCCAATACAGATATTTATGTTGAATTTGCTAATTTTTTCACAAAAACTCATATAAGAACTCTCATGCTCTAAATATATGATACTTTATATCACACCTTAAAGATAAAAGCAATTAAGCATAATATTAAAGGGAAAGCAAAATGTCATCCAAAAAGAGCTTAGCAACAGTAAGTCATGACAGGCTTTTTCTGGGGGGAAAAAAAAAAATGTCTACTGCAGCTTCACACAAAGAATGCAGCAGTTCTCTACTACCCAGACTTCTGTAAATGCTTCAGGTGTGCCACACAGAAAGCTGTTAACTGGTTTAGACAATATAGGACTTAAGGAAGGATTCTAAGACAGGAGGGGAACTAATCAAAAAGAAGATGGCACTGGGGACTGTTAGAAACATCAGGCTGGAGGGTAGATGCTAGCCAAGTTACTCAAGGGTCAGGTTTTGGTTCTATTAATTATCTTCACATAGATATTAAAAGCATCCTGGGTAAACTCAATGGTGTCACAAAGCTGGAAGCAGTGTCAGTATCACAGAGAATTGAGACTATGTATGCAGAGCATGCCTGACAACCCTGAGGACTCATGCAGAATGCTAGGTCATGCACTTGGCAGAATTTCATGTTACTTCCTGTATGCTGAATAAAAATGAGAAGGAGGAGGATGGGTTAATGACAAGATGTAGCTATGAAAAAGGCCAATGCAGAATAATCTCTAGGATGATGCCAGGAAGATTTTAAGGCATCTTGAGGGTGGGAGAACTGTTTTCTTTCAAGGTTAGAGATAACAAAATATTAATGCCAATTTTAAATGACTTTGTGAGACTTCACCTGAATTACTGCTTTTCTGTTTTGGTCATGCATATTTAGGAATAACTCCATCTCTGAAAGACGTAGTTACGGTCTACTTATAGACTACCTTTTGATCAGAGGTGAAAAGCTTCTATAAACAAACTAATTAATAAAGCCTGACCTGTTTCATTATCTAAGAAAAAACAAAAAGTGTCATAAGTTGCTGTTTTTTACAGAGGATGATATGCAAATAAAGGAAGAATTCAAGTTGCTAGTACAACAGTAAGTGGCATTAAGTATGGATATGTTCTAAGGTAGAAACTAGAAGGAGATTGTATCCGTTACAGCAATTGGCAAGCCTGTGTCTCTTAAGCTGCATGCAAGTAATAAGCAGTTCAAGTGCAGCTTTCTGCTGGAGCTATAATGTATGACCTACAACAAGGCTGGTGTGACGACTGCTTAATACTCCAAATCCTTAACTATCCATTCCGATATGGCAGCAGGAACCACTGGATCCAGCACAGCAATGATCTCACTGTGTTCCCAGTCAAGCTCCAGCTCCCTAATTGGAGCCACTTTTCTCTGGCCTATGAACAACCTTGGAATATCTTCTCAGAGGTTTCCGAAGTCTGTGGGGCAGGAGAGCTATGATCAAGTTACACAGCATTAAAACCAGGAAGTCTTATGTCCTATGGGATCTAATGTAGCAAACTGAAATATATAAATGTCATCTGGTACTGAGCTAAGTTGCATATGCGGTTTGCTGCTCCTGAGCAATGGCATAACTGACTGCAAGGGTGACGGAAACAGGTTAATCAGTTTGGACTACTGAATGAGTTGACCCTTCTTTATATTATCTTCTGTCTATATTTTTATTATCTGTGCTTTGTTGCTTCCTATTCCTTATTACACTAACAACTAAGCTAAATGACAGCTGTGGGATACAATCAAATCTGTTGTTGAAAGCATCTGATTGAAAGCCCTTGTTCACGAAAGAGACATTCTGGGGAACACAATGGTCTATATACCTAAGTTTTAAATGGCTAAACATAACTCTGACCCTGATTGACTGTCAGGGATGTTTACATTTGGAAATAACAAAGAAAACAATCTAAGGGAAGAGGAGATGGAGAGAAGTATCATTTAATCCAGTTTGCTAACTTTTAAAAACAATTTATACTTTTACCTTTCATTTTTTTTTGATATAGTCTAATGTTTAACCAATTTTTCTATTTTTCCTGGGTGCAATGGAGCACTGCTTAAAATGTTATCTTCTAAGCTTCAGAAGAAGGGGGAAAAAGAAGTATTTAATATCTGACAGCGACTACACTTACTTTTAATAAGCAACCCAAAGCCTATGAAGCTAGTAAAAAGCCTTACAAAACAAACAAACAAGAAGCCATCATTTTAAAGTGTTCAGGTTTGAACCATTTCACATAGTATTAAATAAAAGGCCTATGCAGTCCTGATCTCACTAACCTGTAGATCACTGAATGTAGCCCATGATAACTTTTCACATGTTCTGAGCAATTTCAGTTCCCCATCCAGAGGTTATTGAGTTTAACCTCCTTCATCAGATGGAAGTTTTGCCTGTTGTCCAGATTCATCTTACCCACCTTTCACAGTAATCTGGCCCGATAGCCTCACCCACAGACAATCCTCTCCACAAAGTTAATCAAAAGCCATTATTTATTGCAGGACCATACCTGCCACATACTGTAAGAGGGTAGTGGGGACCAGACAGAATCAGCAGTAAAGCTAGACCTAGTGTCCCTCCTATTTTATATTTATTTGTTACACCTAGGGAGATGGAGGGACAAAAAGAGCACAGGATAAGGTCTGATATAGGAACAGGTTCTTACAGCAAACTGGCATTTCATTAATGAGACAGGGACTCCCACTACGACTGTGTAGGCCAGCAAAAGCTGTGTAGCCCAAGTGCTATTAATCCCTGTAAGGTTTGTGGCCTTGTAAATGCAACAAAACACACATCCTAGACAATATTTGGTGCCTACAAACCAGCAGTGAAGGAAACAAGAAGTAGGAAAAATACTTTTCTTAGAGTTATAAAAGTTGTCCTTTATTTTTTGCCTAACTGTCAAATCTGGCAAATTTACCTTAAAATAGATGTCTTTAATACCTGCACAAACTGCAATAAATACAAGAGAAATGTCATTGGAGAAGGAGGAAAAGCACATTTGCCAACTATTTCATTTGCTCCCCATCCACTCTTCATAAGTGAGAAAAGCTAATATCTTGAAAGCTTATGAGCTGAATGTCTGTATCCCATCATGAATGCTGTTATTGATTCTGTTCAATAGCAAAGTGAGTGAAGCAAAGCAAGGATACGAATGTAAAGCAGGTGAAACAGCTTTTGACATCTTCTTCACAGTTTATTTTACACTGCTTCAAAAGTAGCTGGCTCTCCAATGCTATTAGTGCTGTTTAGATAAATGGGCATTGCAATGGCAGATGGAATTCTCTGATGACAAATACAAGGTAATGAACATGGGAAGGAATAAATTGAAATGCTTACACATATTACTAGGTTGTAAATTAACTCTAAGCAATTATTCAGGGAAAAAAAAATAAATAAATTGAGGATCACTGTGGAAATTTCTGGCCAATATACTGTAGGTGCTAAAAAAGGAAGTGCTATGTTGGTATATATCAGAAATGAAATTGAAAATAATTTAGATACTTTCTTATGGGTTTGTATTGTTCCTAGTCACCATGATATTTGAGAATCTCCCATGCAATGCCATAAATATTAAGAAATATCTGCAGCATAAAATGTAGTTTCTGATGTTTTATAATGTGCCTGGGCTTCAGGTGTTTGTGTGTGTTTGCGTGAAAGAGAGAGAGTACTTATGCCTATGTAGATTATATTTCTCTCACAGTTATTTTACAATGAGATAAGGGATAAAAATATCAGTCTTGTATCAATCTTTGGTTAGTATTCCATATGCTGTGGTGATACCATTTAAATCAGCCATATACCTCAGTTTTATTTGACTGGTAATGTTTATAGAAGAAAAATAGTTCATCTGGGCAGCAAACCTTTTGCAAGAAAGAATCTGATTACCTACATTTTACCCAAAGTAATTAAATAACAGAATAATGATAGATTTAGGGCAGCCTCCACTCTCAAAATATATTAGATCTAAAAATGCAAAAACAGAAAAATCAGTTCACTTTTATTTATAACTCAGATGACTTGTTTTTTCTTGCTATTCCTCAGCATAAAAGAATTATTCATTTTATGCTTTGTGTCCACTTATGTTCCTGAAAATTTCCTGCCAATTGAAGCTCATTGGCTTTAACAACACAGCTCCCAGTGTATGGATATGCAACTTACATCTACAATAATTCTTTTTAAATTCAATGACATTAATATTCTTAATTAAAATCAGCTAGGGAAACTGCAGCAGTATTATTTTACAATGGAAAATGCTATTACGAAATTAATGATTCTGAATGTTCACTGGAATTCTCTTTTTTTGACTGATACAAGTGGTTAAATTCTGATGATAGCGAGAGATCTACATTTTCAAAAGGTAAAGGTGGTTTGTTTTTCATTTTTATTCAGAAAGTTTCTTTGATCCTTTTGACTAATTTTCCATAACATTATATTAGTTCACATTATTTACAAATGAAAAACATTTACGAGTAGAATAGAATAGAATAGAATAGAATAGAATAGAATAGAATAAATTCAGCTGGAAGGGACCTACAAAGATCATCAAGTCCAACTGCCTGACCTCTTCAGGGCTAACCAAAAGTTAAAGCATATTATCAAGGGCAAATTATCCAAATAACTCTTGAACACTGATGGGCACAGGACATCAACCACCTCTCTAGGAAGTCTGTTCTAGTGTTTGCCCTCATGACCTCACGGTAAAGACGTTTTTCCCAATATCTAGTCTGAACCTCCCCTGGAACAGCTTTGTGCCATTCCTGTGCATCCTATCATTGGTTACCATGGAGAAGAGATCAGCACTTCCCTCTCCATTTCCCCTCCTTAGGAAGTTGTAGGGAGCAATGAGGTCACCTTTTAGCCTCCTTCTCTCCAAGCTAGACAAACCAAGTGTCCTCAGCCTCTCCTCATAGGACATGCCTTCCAGCCCTTTTACCAGCTTTGTTGCACTCTGAATGTNACCATGGAGAAGAGATCAGCACTTCCCTCTCCATTTCCCCTCCTTAGGAAGTTGTAGGGAGCAATGAGGTCACCTTTTAGCCTCCTTCTCTCCAAGCTAGACAAACCAAGTGTCCTCAGCCTCTCCTCATAGGACATGCCTTCCAGCCCTTTTACCAGCTTTGTTGCACTCTGAATGTATTCAAGTATCTTAACATTCTTTTTATATTGTGGAGCCCAGAACTGCCCACAATATTCAAGGCAAGGCCACACCAATGCTAAATATAGTGGGAGAATCATCTCTTTTGACTGCCTGGCTGTGCTTTGTTTAATGCACTCCAGAATGTGCTTTGCCCTCTTGGCTGATCACAGCATCACAGAATGGTTGAGGTTGGAAGGGACCTCCAGAGATCATCTAGTCCAAGCCCCTGCTCAAGCAGGCACCCCTAGAGCACATTGCAGAGGATCACATGCAGGCAGGTTTTGAATAGCTTCAAAGAAGGAGACTCCATGACCTCTCTGGGCAGCCTGTTCCAGTACTCTGTCACCCTAACAGTAAAGAAGCTCTTCCTCATATGGCGATGAAAATTCCTGTTTTTCAGTTTGTTCCCATTACCCCTTGTCCTATCGCTGGCCACCACTGAGTTTGGCCCCATCCTCTTTACATTGTCCCTTCATGTATTTGTACAAGTTGATAAGATCCCCTCTCAATCTTCTCTTCTCTAGGCTAAACAGGCCCAGCTCGCTTACTCTTTCCTCATAAGACAGATGCTCCAATCCCTTAATCATCTTCGTAGCTCTGCACAGGACCCTCTCTAGAAGTTGCACATCCCCCTTGTACTGGGGAGCCCAGAACTGCACACAATATTCCAGGTGTGGCCTCACCAGAGCAGAGTAGAGGGGGAGGATCACCTCTCTCGACCTGCTGTCCACATTCCTCCTAATGCAGCCCAGGATCCCATTGGCCTTCTTGGCCACAAGGGCACATTGCTGGCTCATGGTTAACTTGTTGTCCACTAGGACTCCCAGGTCCTTCTCTGCAGAGCTGCTTTCCAGCAGGTCAGCCCCCAACCTGTACTGGTGCCTGGGGTTATTCCTCCCTAGGTTCAGGACCCTGCACTTGCCTTTGTTGAACCTCACGAGGTTCCTCTCAGCCAACTCTCCAGCCTGTCTAGATCCCTCTGAATGGCAGCACAGCCTTCTCGTGTACCATCCTTTGTATCATCTGCAAACCTGCTGAGGGTGCACTCTGTCCCTTCATCCATGTCATTGATAAATAAGTTAAATAGCACTGGACCCAGTACTGACACCTGGGGGACACCACTAGCCACAGGCCTCCAAATAGACTCAGCACCGTTAACCACAACCCTCTGAGCTCTGTCATCCAGCCAGTTCTCCACTGTCCACTCATGTAACCTGCACTTCCGGAGCTTGCCTAGGAGGATGTTATGGGAGACAGTGTTGAAAGCCTTGCAGAAGTCAAGGTAGACAACATCCACTGCTCTCTCCTCATCCATCCAGCAAGTCATCTCATCATAGAAGGCTATCAGGTTGGTTAAACATGAATTCCCCTTGATGAATCCATGCTGACTACTCCTGATCACCTTCTTTTCCTCCACGTGCTTAGAGATGCTGATAATTAAATATTGTTTGAAATAAGTGTTTTATCTGAACCCAGAACAAAGGAAAAATTGTTCTTAGGTAATTTTGACCTGGAGATGAAAAAGTAGGGTACTGTAAGCTGGAAGAGCACCAAATCCACCATGAAGAGGACTATTTATCTATTATTATTTTGAAGGAGGAAAGGGATAAAACCAGGTCTGCCACCAGTGGGTGACAGCACGCTAATGAGATCCTTCAGTCTGCTCCATGAGGTGCTAGGTACAATGAAGTACATTTGAAATGTTTCTATACCAATGCATGCAGCATGAGGAACAAGCAAGAGAAGCTAGAAGCCTTGGTTCAGTCCCAAAGCTATGACATCATTGGCATAAGTGAAACCTGGTGGGAACAGTCCTGTGACTGGTGTGTTACAGTGGACGGTTGTAGGCTCTTCAGAAAGGACAGGTAGGGCAGGTGGGGCGGGGGGGTAGCACTGTGTGTAATGGAGGGTCTGGAATGTATGGAGCTTGCAGTTGGCGATGACACGGTTGAGAGTCTCTGGGTAAGGATTAAAAGAAAAGTAAATTATGGGGATGTCGTTGTGGAAGTCTACTATAGACCACCCAGCCAGGACAATGACACTGTTGAATTATTCTGTGAGGTACTAAGAGATACCTCTAGATCAACTGCCTTTGTCCTTATGGGGGACTTCAACTTGCCAGACATCAACTGGGAGTACCACACAGCTGATACAAACAGGTCCAGGAGATTCCTGAAACACCTTGATGATAGCTTCATAGTATGGGTACTAAGGGAGCCGACTAGGAAAGGTGCCATCCTAGATCTGTTGCTTGTAAACAGGGAGGGTCTCCTGGGTGAACTGGCTATTGGTGGCTGTCTTGACCATAGTGACCATGAAGTAGCTGAGTTTAAAATCTTTGGTGATAGAAGAAAAACTGCCAGCAAATCTTCAACCCTGGATATGAGGAGAGCAGACTTCAGGCTGCTCGGGGAAGTACTTAGTAAGGTCCCCTGGGAAAATGCTTTTGAAGGCATTGAGGTCCATCAGTGCAGGTCACTTTTCAAGTACCACCTCTTAAGAGCACAGAAACAGGTGATTCCAGAATGTTGGAATTCAAGCAGGTTGGGCAGAAGGTCAGCTTGGCTGAGCAGGGATCTCCTTCTAGAGCTTAGTCGGAAAAAGAAAATGTACCTCACTGGAAGTGAGGTTGAGTGACGTGGGAGGACTACACAGATGCTGTTGCCTTTGTCAGGAGAAAATTCATGCAGCCAAAGCTCAATTAGAGTTGAAGATGGCCAGTACTGTGAGGAACAATAAAAAGGGTTTTTTTAAATGCATTAACAACAAAAGGAGGACACAGGAAAACATTGGTCCATTAATTGATGAGGATGGTCACCCCACAAACAGGGACGTAGACAAAGCAGAGACATTTAATACCCTCTTTACCTCAGTCTTCAACACTAATGATGAGCTCTGGGACCTCTGGAGCCCTGAGTTGGAGGACCATGACTGGAATAATGATAAACTGCCAGCTGACCCTGAACTTGTGCAGGATTTGCTGCTCCACCTGGATGCATAGAAGTCTATGGGGCCCAATGGGATTCATCCCAGGGTACTCAGAGAGCTGGCTGATGTTATTGCAAGACATCTCTCAATTATTTTTCAATGGTCTTGGGAATCTGGAGTGGTCCCAGTTGACTGG
>VXAL01018067.1:122738-152142 GCA_013399475.1 Chauna torquata | reverse complement strand
TTTCCTGCTAAACAGTGTTTAAAGTTTTTATGCAAGTTTTTACACATTTCAAATCAAGAGGTAAAGTCCAAATATTTCATCCAAAAATTGAAGACAAATTCTTTGTCTTACAATTAAAAGATTTGTTTTTCAGTTTGCAATGACATTTTTTTTCTTTCACTTTTGTGTGCATTTTCTGTGGAAAATTACATTCTGACCAGCTATGATCGGTGTGGTAAACATTGACTATTCAGATGTTGCTTGGGTACATTTGACAGGCCACATGAAAACTCACTCTATATCCTCAGAGAAAATCTACTTTCCAGAGGGAAAAGTATGCTTATTCATTTCACATTGCTTTGTCAGGGAGATTTTTTTATGATTACTTTAACACGTTAATGTTTCAGGATGCTCCAAGCAAGAAATGAGTCCTTTAAAGTGGGAACAAAAGCACTATAACGAAATAACTTATTCACTGGAACAAGAAAGACAATATTGTTCAAAAGTTTTTGTCTAGCTCTGGACTGGAAACTCCATCAAGGAGGAGAGGAGGCCACTTTCTTTTATTAAGTCCACATAACTGGAAGCACCACAGTGTATCTCCTGTCTTAGCAGGGACTTGTGAGTAAAAGTGCACATGGGGTAAATTCTATAGAATAATGCAAAGAGATGAACTTTTGTAATGGAAACATTTCTTTTCTTCCTGTCGCTTCGTGGCATTGGTAAATATGTGAATTATCTTTTAGGACTAATAACTGTAACCCACAGAGTAAAAAGAGAAAGGAAATGCTCTTTCTTTTGTATTTGTATGAGGAAGGAAAGTCTATTTACAGCACAACTGAATAACCATGGTTGCCATGCTACAGTAGTTTGTTGAGTAAAATAAGCGTATAAAAAAGTGACTCTTATCAATGAGCATTGATCCATTCTACAAGCAAAAATCATCTGCTAAGCCTAATAATCTCCTACAGCATTGTTCACTGAAGAAATGAAAGCAGTAGCCACACTGCTGAGTCAATATTTACAACTCAGTGGGATTTAGATCCACCAGAGGTACAAATGCTCCATGCGTAAGCAGTCTGGGGGCTCTGCTGTTGTGCCCCAGCCAGTCCAGTGCTGCAGGCAAGCAGCTGCCCAGCACCACAGATGCCTCGTGCCCCGTAGGAGATGACAAGGTACCAAGTGTCTTGCAGAGCCACCTGGTCTCAGGGACAGTAGTGAATGTGGGTAGCAGGAAATAGCTTTGTTTTAGGAAACAGAATAGCTCATGTTTCTACTGTTCAGCTTGCAAAGCAGAAATATTTCTCAGCTGATGTAATGAAGTGCATTTGAATGCATTGCCCTAGCAATTTTTTTTTAACTCTTTCCAAAGCCCTTATTAATTTGATACAATGTGGTGGGAAGTCACCTTCAAAGTTCCATAACAGTGTTTCATCTTTTGGTTAAAACTGCAATTACTAATATATTTTATGAATTTGTGGAATCATCGAAACTTGTTCAATAGAATTACTGTGTAAAATTTTCTCACTCTGCATGTAAGCAACACAGCTTTTACAAGCAACTCAAAAGAATTCCACAGATTTGCTTGTGCATGAAGATTGGCAGGATCTGACAGAACCAGTGTGTTTTTGCTAATAGGCCTGAAGTAACAGCAAGGTTTTGGAGTTGTTTGGTGGTGGAAGTTTTATGGAAGAGGAAAGCCCAGATCCTCCCAGAAATGTATCTATAAACCTTGATCAAAAATACATTACGAAGTTGCAACTTCAAAGTAAGGACAATCTCTTTTCAGAAAGACTTTGAAAGACAAAAGACTGGTCTTTTGTAATATGAAGAATAGTCATTGAGAAAACAACATGTGTACAACATGTGCTAAATGAAGCTTGGGGGTAGTGCCAGAAATTTAGCTATAGTACAGACTAAGAGTTACTAATTTTTTTGGAACCATACTTGTTTGCATAAACCTGAATTTTGCAGCCTCAGGGATGAGGAACTGGAATCTAATTATGGCTGGGATTTTTCTACAGCTGTAAGGAGGGAAAGGGCAGAGCATGAGCCAAGCAACAGAAAGGGGGTTGTGGGAAGCTGCATGTGTTGTTGCAGCTGACTCTAGACTGGGGGTTGACAAGAATTGCTGCTCTGGGGATTTGTCATCTCATTCAAACGTGTTTTTAAGCAGAGGATGGATGTCTGGATGTGGAATCACTGCTACAGCTTCATGTCCAAACCTTTCATGCATCAAACCTCTCTAGACCACAAGTAAAAGCCTAAGTGCTGATAAAGCACTTTCCCCATTTCCTCACTAAAATTCTGACAAATCTTCTCAATGCATTTTCGAGGTAGAAATATCATATGTACGCAAATATTTAAAGTCCTTTTACTCACTACTTGTGTTGCTTTGGCCAGCAGAGATGGTGGAGTTGGTGGGTGGTGCTATTTGCAAGCACTGGCACTCTGCCAGTGAGAAACGGAGTAGCAGCAGCTTTTACTCGTCTGATTTTTGCACTAATTCAGCATGACTAAGACTTGTACTTAGAGTTAATGTCAGGCTCCTTCTAGTAGCCACAGAGTGTCAGGACCCTAGTCTTTACTGCTGGCCCAATAGTCTCAGAGGATCCAGGTTTAAATCAAGAGATATGGATCATTTATTTATCTATCTATCTATCTATCTATCTATCTATCTATCTATCTATCTATGTTTCTTGTGGAGTTTGAGCCATTCTAATAGTGCCTAAACAGTGTTGTCTCCTTAAACAGTCTGAGCTGCTTTCTGTGGTTAATACTGGTGCCAAACTCAGGTATCAACATGTAGCAAAACACTGAAGTTAAATAAAGCAATACCAGCACAGAATACCTATTGGTTTTGGTATTTAGGGCTTCTAGACATTGAGAGTGAATGTAATTCCTTTTTACACAAGTCCATTCTCATTTCTTTTCTCCACTGATCTATGAGAGTCCACTAGCACCTTGGAAAGCAGTTTTTAATATGTTTGGGGAACTGTCAACTAACAATGAAAATTAAAAATATCTGTTTCTTGGCCAAAGGCATAACTGGAGGTTGTTTTTTCTTTTTTCTGGGAAAAAGGAATCTTATAGTTTCCCATAGTGCAAAGCACATTTTAGTAAAACATTGTCTCAGGGAGATCATCACCCCATTTGTAAGTGCCCATGTTATCTCCCTGGCAAACAAAGTACATGATTTTATGAGGGATAAGAAAGTGGGGGAAATATCAAATCTGTGATAAAATAAAAGCTCTCCAGAATAATCAGGGATTTTAAAGGCAAAAAAAAAAAAAAAAAGTGATGATTTTTCAAAATTTACAGAAAAAAAAAAAAAGATAAATTGCTCAAAAAAAAAATTTAAATGACATTTGATAACACCCACTCATGGCAATTCAGTCTGTGGAGCAGAGGCAGTGTACAGTAAAACTCCTGACACATATAGAGACTGAACATCATGACCTCATCATCAGGTTTTTGCTCTGTGGGTCCATTCCTTCTTGACTGCACTACTTGCCAATATAGAAACATTTTAGTTTCATTTGAACATCTAGTTATTGAACTCAGAACCAGAGCATACTAGGTGGGGATAACAGGAAAATTTACTTCAGAAACTCATTCTTGATCCAAGCAGAAACTCTCATGCAAGCATCCAGTGAAGAAAGATACATGTGAGAGTGTTGCCTTTAAAACTTCATAAAGGCTATTCATCTTCATGTGCTCTTTTTTAAGGCCAAAGGAGATCTCCTTTCTAGTAATAATGGTAAGGCTATTCAAAGCAATTTTAGTACTGCTGGCTGGAGAGCTTCTCTGAGCTGGAACTTAGGAGTCTTTACATAATAATAGGTTAACATATAAGTTAAATTGTAATTTGCAAGGTTAATTTTTAACTGACAAGGACCACTCTCCTGCTCAAGTTCCTGCCTCATTTGTGGGTAAAGATCTCTGTTTGCCTGCTGATCAATTAAGGCAACAACTACTCCCCGTCACACAGTTCCAGGAACGGTACCTCTAGATGTAGAATCTTAAAGGATAGATTATACGCACAACATATCAGGCTCTCTGTTGAGCCACCTGTCACACTGACCTACATCAGGAGAAGCTTTTAGGTGGACCCTGGAATCTTGGCTGGTGCCACTGAACCTTCACTCTGTTGCCCGAATGCCTGAAAACCGGAACAGCCTCTCTAATACTGAAACAAAACCTTCTCTGCCAGGAGCACCACACCTAGGTAACAAAAAAAAAAAAAAAAAAACTCTTGATTTCATAGATAATAACCAGATATGTGTATATGCTAACTGAATAAAAACCATACCCACTGCTGATTTCCATTATTAGCGCAGCAGGCTGTGGTCTGGAAATGAAGATAAATAGTTTGGAGTGTTCCCAAGTAGGAATGGGTCTAGTTACACAAGAGATAGCTTTGTGTTCAATCTGAGTGAGAAATATTATTATGGCTTTCTGGTTGTTTTTCTCATAAATATGTGTACACATGTATGCATGTGTGTATTTTAATTTAAGTATAAAGCTGAAGATAGGATGCATTAACACACTATAGTTGATATACTGTGGCCAGTAAGATATATCACTTATGCAAAATGACTTTGGTCATGCTAAAAGAAAAACAGAAATTCACATATCACCGGGAAGGAGGAGGGGAGCAGTGATTATCATTAGGTACTCTTAAGGGCATGTGCAGTGTTAACTGATGAGAGGTTGACCAGAGGCTTTCTGCTTGCTGTCCTTCAAGTCCAAAAGATGGGCCACCCCAAGCGCAAGTATACAAATGAGGAAACACCAAGAGCACAGCGTGGTGGGGGAAGCTCTCACACATTTTCTGGGAACAGTAAACATATAGATGATACTCAACTAGAAGTGCTTGATGTACCAGATGAGTATGATGCCATTTAAATGAGCCTGGACAAGCTGGAGAAATGGGGAACCTCGGGAATTTCAACAAAGGGAAATACAGGAGTCCTAAACCCGGAGAGATACAGGGACATATTAAAAACAAAAAGGGGGGTGACTTTCTCTCCCCTTTTAAATTCTAATAGCCCTTTCTTTTACTTGAGGAAGTAAAATGTGAGACACAGAAGTATTTTTTTAACATCAAGACAAAATAGAAAACCTTAACATTTTTAATTTGGAAATTTTATTTAAAATAAATTTCTTTAAAAGAAAAATTCTGCTATAGTGAAATATCTTTAAATAAAGTATTTTAAGGAAGACATTTCAGCAGTCTCTATGACAGAGAACTCTCTATCCTTTTTGAAATGATATACACAACAAAAAAGCTATTCAATGGCATTAAAAAGAATTTTGAGTTTTGTTCCAAGTCAGATTTTGAGGGCTTTGGGTTTTATCTTGTTTATGTAAAGCTAAAAGAGATCATTTAAGGGTTGGTCAAAATGAATTGCTGATCATTTTGTGAAAAACACATATCTCACCTAAAACATCCAAGCAGTGATGACTTAAAAAAAAAAAAAGGTTTAGACTTTATAAGGTATTTTTGAAAACTAATTTCCATAATCTAAAATAAAAAGCTTAAAGACACACAGAGGATATAGAAAAACTTGTGTGAAGGCATTTAAAAGAAGCAGTAGTGTCAGACAGCAAACTCAGAGCTAGGGAGGAGGGGCTATATAATTTTTCACAGTGTAGCCCATGAACCCTCAGGGAAGGAACTGGACAGTAGCCAAAGCAAGTAAACAGTAAATTACTCACAACTTAGCAAAACTTGGAGCATTTTGAAAACATTTCTCATAGTTATGGTTTATGGCCATTCTTAGATTCTCGTAATTCCTCAGGACACACAAGGAGCTACAGGAACAAGTTTCTGCTACGTGTTGCCACATTTTTAACATAGTAATGGTGTGTTATGATTCTGTAATTTATATGGATCAGGGATAGAAGTGACCAGGTTGTGGAGGAAAGTGACAGGAGAAAAACTTTTGTGATCCTGAATATCCTCTGAATGCATCCTCCTGCTCAGTTTGTCTCTTTAAAGCATCTCTCTGCAAACATTGGTAATGTTTTTATGGCTGTGGTTTGAGCCCGGTTTTAATCTCATGCTTATTTTTTCATGGCAGAATCATCTGTCTGTACCAGATCACAAAGAGGAAAAAAAACAAGCAAACACTTTTATAGTTATTGGATTGAACAGTGCACATCTCTGTGGCAGAGATTAACTCTTATCTGTTAAGAAGCAAATTAAACATGTTCTAGAAGTCTAAAGGAAAGAGCTTTATCACAAAATGACCAAGTAGCCTCCACATCTCTTTCTGGGGGACCTCTGCACTGGAGTAATCCCAGAGCTCGTATAATCATAGAATCATAGAATGGTTTGAGTTGGAACAGACCGTTAAAGATCATCTAGTCCAACCCCCAAGCTCCATGTGACCTTCCAATTACCATGCTCAGTTTTAAATTACCATGTATTTAAAAAGTGTGTTTTCTGTAGAAATATGCACGCTCACATTGTCTACTATCAAAACTTACATTTCCATGGATTTTTGGTGTCAAAAGTTTCTATTGTCCCAGAATTCCTTAATATCACAATAATATTAAATAGTTAAAAATAAAATTTTGAAACTAGAAAATGGTGACAATTAGCTAAATTGATTTAGAAAAGTAACTGTCCATAACCTTTCTGTTGATGTGTATATAGAGATATTTGAGTTCAGTGACTGTCTGGGCATACAGAGTTAACCGAGACCATTCCTGTTTTCCTAATTTAACATGACTGATTAGTCACCTTTAATTGTTCTGTGTTAGTAATATTTGTTTCATTGATTAGATGACTCAGTGGTATCCAATCATATAATGACATCATCAGAAAAAGGCTAGAAGGCTGCAATACTAATTAATATGAAATATTATCCAATGTGCAGTACTACAGGCTAGTACTTCACTGAAGTATAATTGCATGTCCACAGCTATCGGATAGGACATAAAAGATTATTATTTTTACTTTTAACATATACAGCAGCTCATGCATTTCTGTAGAAACTGTTCTAATTTTTTTGTTGTTGTTGGCATAGTGGCTTCTTCTTTATACAAAATAAAGCCTAGGTTTTAATGTTGAAGAACCCTGGGACATTAAACTCCTTGAGTTTTGGTGTTAGCATAGAGCACAGGGAAGCATCAACTATGTCACTAATTAAAGGCGTATTGATTTGTTTGGCCTAATCTAATCATAGGCTTTATAATAAATCATAAGGTGTTTTGCAATTAGGAAATCCATACTAAATACCAAAAGGACTGTTATCTTTGTAACCTTATTAACTATGGCTTAATGCGGAAGTATTGTTCATATAGATGCATTTTATGACTTTTCATTTGTGCCTCATTCAGTATTTTAATGGGATATATTATTCTGCCAAAAGTCACTTAGAGATTGTATACCTAATATTCCAGCAATGTGCTTGTTCCCTCAGGAGTTTTCAAAATCCTATGTCTATTCACACGTTTTCCTTCAATTGCCTACAAGCATTGCTTAAAATGGTAGCTACTAGAACTAGTATCTAATTAGACATCTATCATAAACTCAAATGTATAGTTCACACATAAGTGGATGGAATGCTTGTGTGTGTGCGGGAGACAGCTTAAAAAAATCTGTCTTGTATATGTATATACCTCTATATACTTGTCACCTACTAAAACTCAGAGGGTAAAAGCAGTGTCATTGCTGGGCTTCAACATAAAAAGCCACATCACGATTACTGATATATGATGGGTAATATTGGAGTTACTGAACCAGAAAATCGTTTGTTCTCTACCACTGGTACCTTTACCTTTTCTACATGACTGTTTACACTGGATAATTGTATAGGTAGAGTAATGATCAATATATGTTTTTCAGATGCATCTATCAGAAACTTCTGTGATATAAGAACAGAACAAGAAGTTGTAATACTAGAAGTTCAACTTCAATATTTCTGTGCTGCTGCTTCTTAACTCCTGTTTTGAATGTGTGAATACCTGGCTACATTGGAGACAATAGCAAAAACCACTGAAATCCCCTATATAAGGAAATTTAGCCATATTAGCCCATATCCTGTTTGATACTAGGGAAAAGCGCAATATTGGAAGCATCCAGACTGGTTTTCTTGGTCTTCAGTACTCTTGAACAAGATAACCATTTTGATCATATAGGTTCCTCTTGATTTCCCTCAAAGGCAGCTTGCAGAAGGAAGTGTATCTAATATGCTTCTTCCAGTGAAAGGGAAAGCTAGTTTTTTGTTCTTAGTTGAAGGAAACAACTTCTTACAGTGAAAAAAAATACTGGAGCTATTTAATGTCTCTTGAGCAGTGCATCAAATAGGGATTTCTAGCTTCATGCAAAGCATCTATATATACTTTACTGTGCATAGCTAAGAAGAGAGAAGGTAATGACTTAATAAGAGCTGTTAATTCAAATAAAGGGATTAAAAGCCAATTTAGGAGCAATTCATTAAATCAGGATTTATGTTATAGAGTAAAAATTAATTGTGGTATTGAAAAAGAATACATGAAATTAATATTATGAAAAGGACCATATCCTAATTTGAACTCGTGGTTGTTAAAAAATATAGAAGAAAGATTAAATGGTTCCAGTTAAGCTTTCAGACACACAAGTTCAATATACCTGTAGGCAAAACTTGTTGCTAAGGTATCCTAATTCTCATTTTCTCTTTGTTACTCCAGCAATGTAAAAATGGCCTGATCATGGGTGTAAAATCAGTTTGCCAGAGCAATGTGTAAATTAGAAACAGGATGAAAATCTCAGTAATATTATTGTGTTGATATTCTGATGCTCTCAGCATTAGCAAGTAAAGACAAAGGTAAAACTGAAACGGTGCTAATACATTCAGTAGCACGAGTTCATTCCATTGTGCCTTATTGCTATAACTTAGATGTATAAAGAGCAGTCTGAGTCCCTTGACAGAAGATAATATCACCATTAATACGTATGTAAGGCTGAAATTGTACGCACTCTTTACCTCGGAATATTTCACTCCGGTAGATTAAGTCTTACCCCTAGCACTATTATAATACAGTGTGTTTGTTGATTTAGTTACACACTCAGGGGTGTACTCTCCCTTTGAAAGGAGAACATAACTTCCATTAATGGTAGTGGCAGCCGCGTGTGCATATCAAGAGGGGAACGTTCCCCTTTAGAAATCATATAGGAAGTCCCCAAGGGAATAATGCTTTCTACAACTACAGCATTACCTTATCAGAGTCTAAAAAGTTAGTGTGTACAGTAATTAAGAAAGCACAACAGGCAAATTCAAATTTCAGGAGTCTGGGTTTTATTGTTACAGATGTTCTTCAGAGCAAAGTCTGCTCAGCAGTTCCTTGGGTCATAAATGTTTAATTTTTAATCTATTTTTTATCGGTTTTGTGTAATGCAAGCTCCTTGTACACCAAAAGAATTTTTACAAGTGTTTTTTATTTCTTGGAAGTTTAAAGTCATAGTAGTTTTTTAAGATTTTTCTTTAAAAAATGTTCTGCCCAGTAAAAGAGTAGTGTTATTTTTAACTCCAAACATGGATTCATCTTCTTTTGACTATGCTCTGAATTTGGCAGCAAACAAGTAGCGTGCTTTGTGGTTTTGTTTTTTTTTTTGTTTTGTTTTTTAAGTGAGTTCTGGGGCTTGATTCCCCTAAAAAACACCTCTGTGATCTTAAAAATCTGTCCCATTTGGATATGATCCTAGACCAATAAGTCTCATTGTGAAACTGGGCTGCAGATGCTTTGAAAATGTCCTCCTACAGGGCTATCAAAAGAAGATCAGAGTACACGGCACCCTGAAGGATCAGATCTGGTGAGCAGGCACATCATATATACACTCTTCATTTATGTTGCTGTTTACAGATGGTAGTCTGTTTGCACAGATTGAATATTCTCCTGTGAAAACCATACAAGTTACTTTGCCAGTGTATTGTTGGATTCACTTTGGGTTACGTCATTTATTTGCATTGAAACTATCTATTTATTAGACTCAGGAACTCAAAACAATAGCTGTTTCAGGAGATATTTATATTTTGTGAGTCAAACAGCTGCCCTGTCTTCTCATACTTGCATGGCCATGTGATGTATGTTGTTAGCTAACAGGAGCTGATAAAAGGTAAGCTGTTTTTGAAAGACTGGAGATATAATAGCATAATGATTGGAGGGAAAAACTCCCAGTGATTTAAACTTATTTACATTTTATCTTCTGCCATCTGCTGTAAACCAGAAATATGCTTATCCACACAGTGATATGTGTTCCAGTCACTCAGCCCACCAGACAGGAAATTACTGTTTTTTACTTTACAGAGTTAAATATTCCTCTGGCTACTGTCTGACCCAGTATAGTTCCCTTTATACTATGTTAAAAATAATAATAAAAATAATTAAATAATAATAATAATAAAAATCTTTCTTTTTAATCTACGGAGAAAGATCATCTATTATATTTTGTACAATGCAATCAGCCTGTAGTCAACAATGCAACACAAATAATAAACTACAATTAACTAATTATTCTTTGTTTGTTTAGATGGAATGTTCTCTTGGGGCAGGGACACATATATTTACTTATTTCTCAAAAGTGCTATAGAAAACAATAATAATGATGGAGTCCTGAGGAAGCAGTTTAGTATTTCAGAAATGCATGAGTCCCTAGTTCGCTTCGCTTTCCATGGGATTTAGATATGTGACTAATTCTGGATCCAAAATGGATGCTTCTGTGGGTCTTTATGTGCCCAAATACCTTTGCACATCCGTCTCTATATCTCACCGGCTTTCAAAGTGATTTTGACACTTGAAGTTCATGAATTCTAATGCTGTACTACTTTCAGCTCAACGTCTGGGCATACGATTAATGTTAAATCTAATGTTCTTTAGCTTCATTTTTTTGTAGTGAAGGTGGAGGACAATCAGGCTGGGTCAGAGCACACCTGAGATGAGAGGACCACGCACCTGGGAGCAGGGGGGTGTGGTGCAGTCTGTGTCAGCACCGTGCACAACCTGGAACTCCCCATGCCTGCACAGGATGGGGCCATGATCCACATCACTTGGTGCAACAGCTCTTACAACATCAGGGTTTGGCTTTAACCCAAACTGAGCAAAATAGCCCTAGACTTGTCCACAGGAAAGAGTGCCTTAAAGAAAATACTGTGGCTTATCTGTGGCATAACTGTGTGAGTGCTCAGGGCTAAAAAACAGCGTTCCTGGCTAGGCAATAGGGACTGTGTCCAGCCGCTTGTGGCCATCCTCTCTCCCCTCATCGTGCCTGCTGATGTGTACCTGGGAATTAACCCAACAGAGCCTGAGCAGCTGCTCCAGGAGGCCAGAGCAGGCAGGAAAGGCAGGGTGCCTGCAGAGAGCACGCATGCTGGAAGAGGAAGGAGGACCGGGAGGCTCTGCCTGGTGACACCTGTCGTAGCTTTCAAAATTGTGGCTACGAGACAAGGTGCTGCTGTGCACAGCTTGTCCCTCCAGGCCACTCTGTGATTTCTGCGTTAGCAGCGGGAGCATGGCATTGAGCAGAGGGAGAGCAAAAGTGCACTCCGCTCCTACATGAAATGCAGCTTCAGCTCTGCACCTAGTGCTTTCAATCAAATATATTGTTGGAAACTGAGCTGTAATAACATTTTAATATTCTCCAGTTATTAAAGTTAAACAGAGAGGAATAATCCTCCTTGGTAATCCAAAGCATTCGAAAATGAGAACCCCAGTATCAGAGGATTGGCATAAAAAATTAAAATATTTATACATAATAGGTTTGGGGCTTCTTTACATTCTGATTCTTCCTTGCCTTTTCACTGCTTCCAGATTTCATCAAGTGCCATTAAGGCTGGAAACTCCCCTAAAAAAGGGGAAAGAAAAAAAAAAAATAAAGAGCAGATTCTGATATGCCTTCCTGGATGCAGTTGCTAGGTCAATAAGTAAAAAGCCAAAATACCATGAGACATTGTGGTAAAGTCACAAGGCATAGCAGAAGCGTCACCCACAGTTGCCTTGGAAAAGGATAAACTCTCCACATGGCTGCATCAGCTCATGCAATGATGGTCAGGGCCAGCACTCACAAAGCCGGCCAATTTGCTGATGAAGACTTCTTTGTCTTGCTGGTGTGCCTGATGTTAGAAATGTTGACAGAATAGGAATGTTTTGTTTAATTTTTCCCCCTTCGTGGAATTTTTTTTTACTGGCAAAATGCCCCAAACCAACAACTTTTAGACAAAAAAAAAAAGTCAGAATTGTCTGAAAACAGAATCTTCTCCCCATTAAAGAGACTTACAATTCTTTGTGAAACATGAAATTCAGATAAGTAATGATCCATTTTGTTCCATAACCCGAATTTGCAATCTGCAATCACTCCTATTGCCAAATCCTGCAGTATTTTACTACTTTTTGAGGAGAAAGGACCAACACAAGAAACATGTAGTGCGGACATACTACAAGGCAGAATCTGTCACTGCAGGAAATACAAGAAGCGTAAAGTACAAACTGAAACCTCCTAGGACACCTCTTTTCCTTCTAAATCTTGGATTCTTACTGCCTCTAAATTGAACATGAAAGCATTTGAGGTTGTGGTTATGGAACATTTCCCACTAAATTTCAGACATTTTTTCCCTAAAAGAGTGAAAACTCCTCTCACACACGTGCACATACACACAGGTACAGTGGTTAATTTCACTTTAGTTTATCTGCTTGCTCCTCTGATATTCTGGAAGGATCTGCTTCCACCCATTCTGCTTCTATCCCCATTTTTTATGTAAATTTTATTCTAAATTCTCCTTTTTGCTCAGGTCTACTTGTCTTCTAAATCACATTTAAGCTCCTCACCCTATAATTACCCACCATAGTTTAATTCCTGCCTATCCCTGTGTTTTAGTTCAACAGCCAAGCAAACATCCATCCAGTCATGGCTATGCTTACTACATAGGCAGTCTGTGCTTTCACCCCAGTTTTGCAATTGCTTGATGGATGGCAGAATTTGTGCTAAAATATGTTTGAAACATATTTAAATCACTAAAACCTTTAGTATCATATTTCTTTATTAACTGAGATTTTTTTCCCTTTTTTTTTTTTTCCCTAGACAAAAGCTCCAATACAGATAATAGATCTCCTAGTAACACCTGAATATCTTTTATACCGTTGAATGTACACAGCTGGACTCAGTGCACTTCTTTGACTGATGGTGGTGGAAATATTGACTCTGGTAGTGAAAGATGAAAATACAATACACAATAACACAATACATCCTCTGCTTTTAGAAGTGATTTTCAAGGCTAGATATTTAGTAACTGCTATAAGAGCTGTTTGTAGGTTTGTTTGGGTTTTTTTTTGTTTGCTTTTTTTTGTTGTTGTTGTTGTTCTGTGTCCTTCAGGAAATGACCTTGCTGCTAGGAATGAATAAGGCAGCACATATGTTCCTTTAGACATGCTGAAATAAAAGGAATATCCCCACACATAATGATATTTCTTCATGCATATTCCTATACAGATCTATAGCTCACACCTGTAAATCGCAAGTTTATTACCCATCTGGATCACATCCTGCACCCACTGAAAATAAGGACAAGTTTTCACTTCAGCAGAAGTTTCATCTGATGACCTTAGGGCCAGGTTGTTAATGGTAATTGAGTGCATAAAAATACATACTGTGAGTTAGATGCCTAGTCCCTACAAATCCCACTTGCCTGCAAAAATTCTCAGTGGCTTCTGTAGTCATTGGTACTGGCTCATGGCTTATTTCCAGACCAGCAAAAATGCTAGAGGAAAAAACATTATTGTGAATGAGCCTGCTTTTCTTTAAAATAAAAATAATAAATAAATAAATAAATAAATAAATAAAAGATATGACAGCTTACACGATCTTTTTCCTGACTGAACTGTATTTTCTTTGTAAAACTGTATTTTTTGATGAATCTTCAGTAAGACTTAAGAATCAAAAAAAAAGTTTTCTTATTGTTCTGTATTGGGCCCTGATGACACAACATATTACACATTGCTCTTGTGAGTAGGGATTCCAGATTCATGTGTAAGTTTTCAATTGCAGCTTTCTCACCAGTGTTGTGTATTGCTTGCTTCAAAGGTTTTTGTTTGGTTGGTTTTGTTTTTGTTTTTGTTCTTTTTTTTTTTTTACATATCCTTGTCATAAAACTGTATCACCATAGTATTTGAAGTATTTCAGTTGTGACAAGGAATTCAACTGAAGCCTTCCATACCTCAAAGTCTCCACCGTGGCCTGCTTATCCTCTGCCTGAGAAGCACAGAGCCTTCTTTCTTTTTCTGGCCTCTTTTGAATCATCCAGACTGGGAGCAAAAGCTCTGCTAGTGATTGATATCTCCATCTCTGCTGACCAAGAGGTTCATTTCACCAGTCATAAGCTAGTTGAAATCCAAAGTCTTGGCTCAACCTGCGCTCTTTGGAAAGAGACACAAACAGCTCCACAGGGCAACTCCTGTCCCAGGCTGAAATGTATCGCTGAAGTGAAATACCCGAAATTCTGATAGGCTATATTCAGGCTGAGCTTAGTATTCAGGATGATCTTGGTATTCATCATGTTAAAATTTGTGTCACATTCATTACACAAACAGCTCATTAGTTCAATCACCTCTGTCTTGTACTGTCCTGTTTCTTAATGGACTAAGGTTTAGAAACAGGAAGGTTGTGGATGAATTCATTGCAACTTCAGAACTGGTTCAAAACAGAAGCAAGTAGGTTAAGGAAAATAAAAGAACAGGAAATAAAGCATGAAGGCACAAAGCACTTGATGTCACAAAATCAAGATTCTTCATTCAGGATGTGATTCATCTAAGTTAACCTCAGGCATCTACATTTTGCCAGTCTTATTGGGATCTCTCTTATCATAGCTGGTAAGTGAGAAAAGCATTTTAGGGCATGAGTCATCTGACTTAATACAGACATTAACTAACTTTTATCATGCCATAAATATACCTGTTTTTTTCTCAGTCACAAAGAAGAAAGCTAATGTGACCAGCTCCACTATGGAAGTGTATGTCTGGTCAGATGAATTCCCTCCACGGCACGAAAAACACCTGCACCACATAGAATCAGAACCTGAACATTTTCATGTGTGAAAAGGATATTTACATTGTAGAATAGACCTGACTCTGTGTATAACAGCTTTATTCTACATAAATAAACGAACCAACCAACAAATATTTAAGAAAAGCATATTTATTTGTCAACAGCTAGAAAAAAAATTGTCTTCATATAAAAATCTTTATTCTTTAGGGTGAGGTTATTCTTATGAAAAAATCAGAAGACTAATTTTTTTTTCACCATGCTTGATCTATATTTTTTTCACAGACATATTGTTCTGACACTTTTCAGATGTCAATGGGGGTTTCAGGTATTTTCAGAATTAAGTACCAAATCTTTCATGCTAATCAAGGTCTGTGCCTTCACTCCTTCAGTTGATTCAAGAAGCTTGGCAGTTAGACTTACAATGGACAGAGTGTCAGAGATGCTGAGCACTGAAGTGATTAAAAAGAGTGGGAGCAATTCTCAGGACATCAAATAATATAGCCAGAACATTATGTGCCTAATAACACTAGAGTTATTTTCAAAAAGCAGGTATGTTTACATCNCTGTTCCTTCTTGTATCCCCCTAGACATAACTTATACCAGTAAAATCTAGAGAGACAGACTTGTCATAGAAGTAAAATGATAGGAGGCAGGAAAACAAGAGAGAGGAGGAGAAAATCCAGTAATTCAAATTACTTTTTGGAACTGATTGTGCAGTGATAATATATAATAGATAATAAACTATAACTATTGTGCACACATGCTCGTAAACATACAATATGCAATCTATTTCTTTAGAGAAGGAGTATGAGTGTAAATATATGTACATTTACCTACATAATTTTATATAAACTGTAACAGTATCATCGTATTTACAGCAATTTTTATAATCTATGGTTGTTAACTCTGGCAGGCCTCTCAATAAAGATTGTTTATAAGCCTATAGCAAATGTACGCCTATGTTAAATTCATTTAACCCATTTCAGGTAGCTAAATAGGTTACATGAGTTCACACTGTAGTTAGTGGAGAAAGAGAGAGAAAGAGAGAGAGAGAGGTTTACAGAAAGTGATTCATATCACCCAAAAAGACACATGAAAAATAGGTGAGGTGAATAGCTTCCCTCTGTAACTTTGCTAGCTGTGGATTAACTTGAAGGTATCTGAATTAAAGTGAGTGAATTAACATTAACGAGTCAATGAGATGATGGATATATNTACACTTTTTTTTAAAAAACAGAGAAAATAGAAAAAAGTGCCCTCAAAAGACAGTACAATTATCACAAAAACATTATATATATGTACATACGTATTCTACTGTTTGATATTTTTACATTGACCTATTATTAAATATTGTGTAATTATTATTAAATTATTGTTATTATTATTAAATATTGTGTAATCATAAGCAGAGAGGTGATGAGGCTGTTCCTTCTTGTATNTATAAACTGTAACAGTATCATCGTATTTACAGCAATTTTTATAATCTATGGTTGTTAACTCTGGCAGGCCTCTCAATAAAGATTGTTTATAAGCCTATAGCAAATGTACGCCTATGTTAAATTCATTTAACCCATTTCAGGTAGCTAAATAGGTTACATGAGTTCACACTGTAGTTAGTGGAGAAAGAGAGAGAAAGAGAGAGAGAGAGGTTTACAGAAAGTGATTCATATCACCCAAAAAGACACATGAAAAATAGGTGAGGTGAATAGCTTCCCTCTGTAACTTTGCTAGCTGTGGATTAACTTGAAGGTATCTGAATTAAAGTGAGTGAATTAACATTAACGAGTCAATGAGATGATGGATATATAAATGAAAAATAAATATTTTTTTTGTACAAGGTTATATGTTTCTTTTAGGTAATCCTGTGTTTCACACAGTTATTTTGATGTTGCAGCTGTCTATGCTTTGGGTACTATCACCATAGTAACTAAGTATTATGCCTAGAGTTCAAAAGTCAAGATGGAGATTTTTCAATATCATAGTTTACAAACGTCTTTTTAGAGACGCAGTTGAGACAGTCAGCAGTTTTTGTGCTTTCCCTGTAAAAAAGAAGAGCTAAAGCCTACATTTCAAGTTCAAATTTACTCAGATTACTTGCTTCCAGAATGTGAGACTTTGCTACAGAAAAAAAATCTTCAAATACTGTAGAGCTATACATTATTTATACTCATAGTTCTCTGACTTTCTTGGGGTGGAAGTAATTCCAATGACTGAAGGTGACCCTCGCACTTACTAATAATTTGACTTTTTTCTCTTTATAAATATTCCTGATTTGACTGATTTTTCCCAACTCTATTAGTTGCTTCTTATCTTTTTCAATTTGGTCATGATTTTTTGAGCGTTTAGTGATTTTGGAAGTCCCAGCATACTGAGTTCATTTAGAGATTTCTCTGAGGCTTCTGATTTTCAGGAAGTGCACAAGTCAGATTCAGTGTTGCTTGGGTGTATTCTATAGGTTGTTCACGACTTGCTTTCAATAAGAAATGGATAATTTGGATAAATCATGCAGTGTTTTTCAGCATCTCTGTCTAAGAATCTGTTTTCTTCCTGTAGAAGCCTACAAAAGTGTAAGTCTTCTGACCCTAGGCTCTGAAGATTGGTTTGAATACATCACTCATAAGCCTTCAGGCAGGGGCTTTATTAATGTAATTCATGTTCTCTGCATACATTAATAGGATACCTATCCAGAGCTGCCACATGCTTACCTCTTTTTCCAAGCAGATTTAGCACCCAGAATTGTACACCTGGCCATTAAGTACATCTGCTTTGAAACTACTTATCATGATGCTCAGAAGACTAGGCATATACACGACATCTTTGTTTCCAGGTGAAAAGGAACACAATTCATGTATTTGCAGAAAATGTACTTGGAAGGGAACTGCATACAGCTCCCTTTCTCACACATGTGATATATGTATCTGTCACCCTGACCTTTCAGGATTCTGTTGAAATGGATGAACACAGGATGCAGCATAGGCTTTTAGCTCTGGGAGTCATCACATTAATTCCAGGCCACCATCTGGATGACATCCATGACATGACCACAACCAAAGTGACTTTATTGAAGGATTCCAGTGCCCCTTTCTGCAGTAACCAGCTGGGTCTGCCAGCATCTACTGCAGTGTGGAGACCCCGAGGGCTCCACAGTGTTTTCTTTTTACTTATTCAATTACATAGGGATGGATAAATACGGAACGAGTTTTACACCACAGTGCAACATTCACAATATCTAAAGGACATGCTATTATACTTTTAAAACTAGAAAATGCTCATAGTTGTCTGAAGGACAAGGACTCCAGCACTTGAGAACAACCAGCAACACAATCCAGGGAAAGATAATGAATTTTACTGGTTTTGAGATACTGTATCCAATTTGTTAAAAATAAATCAATGAATAGATTAGTCAATGCAATTTAACATTTTTTACTCTAATTGTGCTAAGTTTAAATATGATGGACACTTCTTTTTGTATGCACATCTCTCTTCTATTATGTATTTAACTGGTCATCAGCAGTATTGTTATTTAGTGAGAATAATTAATTATCCATTGTCTTCTCTTTAAAGCATTAGTCTGCTCTTATCTTTTTCCTTCTATTTGGAAACATGAATCTCATAGTTCACATTCTTCTTTTATAAGTTATTCTTACCATGCTGTAACAGAGAATTTAATAAACAAATTAGAGATGAATAAATTATACCAGGATTTTCAAAGCACCTAATGAAGGTGGGTGTTGCCTTCCTGGGAAAACCAAGAGGGGCTAGCTGTCTAATTTTTCTAGTCTCTGCTAAAAGCTCAAATTCTGATTTTCTAAATAGAAAGCCTTAGGAAGCCTTAACAGGACAATGTTCTGCAAGCCCATCATTTTAACCATAGCTGAGCTTATGAGTATCTGGATCAGCATGTCAAGAAAACCTTCAGCCAAAAGTTGAATTAAATACTCTCCACAGCAGTCCGTACCTGACTTTGCCAAATATGGAGGGGGACCCACCATACACAGGAAGGTGCCTTGTCTCTTGTTCACTGACATGCATGCATTAAACATAGAAATCTTTCAAAGGAACATGATAGCTGCATACAGGTCAGCAGTCCAGAAAAGCACAAATACTTTTAAATCAGCTTGGCTTCAGAGAAGACACACCACCCTATCAGAGTTTCAACTCAAGCAGTTCTAACTGGGTTTCCTGGCAGTGCATGAGGTCGGGTACCCAGATTTAACAAATTTCACTGTATGTACTTGCTTAAATTTAAATCAGCAATAAGACTTGATAGTGTGGAGGGCTGGGTTCTTTCTTCTGGCCATATGTTTTCAGTTATGGTTAAACTTTTCTCCTCCTTGTGCTAAAGTCCTCAAACATCTTGCTATGGCAGTAAATTTTGCAATCTGTTTATTAAAGGAGTGTATAGACATTCTATATGATCTGAGCTCTTATTAAAGTTGTCACTTGTTGACAAATGGGCTGCAATTATAGTATTTGTAAGAACATTACACGTTCATTGTGCTGACATGCCTAATTATATAATTTTCTATACATATTACTAAGCAAATCAGAGGAATAGCAATGGTGGATTTGGATAAGCAAATAAGAAAATCGAAGAGACCTTATTTAAATGATAATGGTAGAATGTGCATTATGAATAACTATTAAGTAATGAAATATATTTATATGATTTTTGTGGTACAAAGCAGACCTCTTACTGAGATGCAAATGGCTCAAGGCCAGTTCACAACACAAAATAGCTCTCCAGATTAGGGGAGGAGACATGCAGGATTCTGGTTTGGCATCCAACCAACCCAATACAGATGTCTTTTATTTGTCTGAAGAAACAGAGCTATAATTGTTCGTTTATATAATCCTCCACTTACCATCTTGAGGTTTTTGCACTCCAGCAAGAAGATATTAAGAAGTGGCTCTCACAACCAAAAGCCAAATCAAAGAAGAAAGGTTTCAATTCTGGATTTAAAAACACCTCCACACAGTACATTTTTATGGCCTATGGAGATACCATCTTTAAACAAACCTCGGAAGTCTTTGTTTCCTGAGGATATCTCAGAAATAGCACCAAACACAGAAGTCATGCTCTAAATATTGGGGGATCAGTGCATGTCACCACATTAACTCAGATTCAGGTTCTATTCTTGGTTATGTCACTATGAATCCAGAGCTACTCCATTGATCTCAAGAAGTTCACATGAAGGGAGAAAAGAGCTTTGGAGTCTGTCACAGGCTAAAACATAGAGTCACTGCTGGCCAGAACTTCTACAGAAGACAATATATCCTCTTGCCATGCAGGCATAATTTCCCATAGTGATGATGGGAGATTGGTCCAAATAAATGTTGAGTTTAATCTGCAGAACTTAATTCATAATTTTGAGCAATATTTGTGTGTGTGTATGTGCGTGTGTAATTAGTGGAAAGTACTCAGATGTCTTCTTGTTGGAAATCCAATAAAGTATCTAAAAAATTGGTCTAACAATTCCTGTGCCATCCAATTGGTGTTTGAAATCAATGTTGCAAAGATTTTCTGGACAACTGCAAGAGCTATGAGGTAAATTAAGTTCTGAAAATGCTGCACCTGAGCCAGCTTCCACAGAAGTCAGCAAGAACTTCATTAGTAAATTTGCCAGAAATTACACTGGGTTACGTGGTCTCAAAAATTGATGAGGACATCTGCATGAGGCTTTGTTTGTGGTTTTTGTAGGTTTTTTTGTTTGTTTGTTTGTTTTCTTCTGTTTTGTTTTTGAAAGGATCTGTGAGAATAACAGATCTCAGATTTGGGGAAGCCTGAGCAAACAGGTGGGTTTTACATTTAGCTTTTAGTGTGGCAAGTAGTCACTCTTGTTTCTTCACAGCAGCAGGAAACTGATTTAACCTTTGTGTCTAATCCAGCTAAATGAATACACCCATTTATTTCTATAATACCCAGGATAACTGTTTTCCCTGAGAATACAGTTTCTTAAGTAGTTTCAGGACCATATTTCAGGCTATTACTTATTTGCGTGTTTTTAGAGTATGTTTAAAATATATTTTAAATGGCTTAAAATTTGACTAATCATTGCCTATAAAAAATTTTCAGCATGAAGATTTTCACTTGCACAATATGAAATTTAGATCTTATAAGTATTGATATCCATGAAGCCACTACTATATCAACAGTATATTACTGTATGAAGGGTAACTTTAACACTGCAGAGCTAATACAAAAAAAAAAAAAAACACCTCTAACTGGAAGCAGTTCAGGTATTTTTGCTCTACTCGCACAATACAAAAATAGCCTAAATACATTTTTAATGTAATCAGCTGAATTCCATAAATCCAAATGGTGTGCTAACTGCTCATGCTGATTAGTGTGAAATATTAATTTGCACTAATCAGCATAAGGCAAGAGAAGCATAATAAACTTGACACATACATTTTGCGCTTTACAGTGTTGGAACTTGTTTACAGTGCAGTGCCTGTAAACGCTATTGGTGCTGTTAGTTATGTCACAGGGGCTATATATTCAAGGTGTGCTTGGAAAAATTTCCTTAGCTGATGCTTCAGCTGGCTCAGTGTTTTGAAAATCCTGGTCTTTCAGAACTGATGGTCTGCACCAGCTAAATGCTGTGCATTTGTCTCTGCAATGAGACAATGGAGCATATGATTCCTGCCCTAGCTGTTTCATAACTGTCGTTTACTGTCGCACTCCCTCTGCTCTCCATGTACCAGGGTGTGATTAGACTCCACAAGCCAATGGCTTCATACTTCCCTTTACCTGAAACACATGCATTTACTAGAAAAACAAAATTATAATGCTACACCCAAAGAAACAGGCCAGCTATTAGGCAAATGCACAGAAGATCATCAACATGTCAGGCTTCATATAGTATGTCTGAGGGTCACTCTTTGCCCCCCCATCTCACTCTTTTGCAGAACGGAGCTTTCAATTCCTGCCCTCATGGGTTAGCATTTACCCACAATCAACATCTGATTTAGCAAGTGCACCCTCCTCAGACACTGTTTTATGCCATAAATCCATCATGTGATGTGATAAGCAGAGTCTCCTTATCTCAATACATGACTTAACATGTAGTACCTTAGAAGCTGGGTCACAGTGAGAGTGAGAGCTTGATCGAAGTCTGGAGGGAAAATGAAATCTGTTTATGGGACTGAAGACAATAACATGTGTGAGTGAGAAGGGCTGATCTGTGCAGGGTTGCTCACCACTGCATGGGTCATCCATGCTGTCTCTTTCCTGCTGTCTGTAGATTGCTCTGTAATGATCTGGCCAAGGTCATAGGCCTGCAGAGCATGAAGGATAGACATGAATGAAAATGTGTGGTGGAAGTTACCACTCGGTTGAATTAAAAAATTGCAAAGGCCAGTAATCCTGGTGGTATTTCGCTGGCCTCTGTCCTCCTATATTTTTATCTTCCTCTTAATGACAAATTACCCCAGGAGACAAATATGTGGGTGCTGTGTTCCTAGCTGTTTTTTCAGATTGCCTATCAGAGGGGTGCAGCAAGTAAGATCTGAAATGTTGGTCACCCAGCCTGTAAGGAAGAAGAAGGTATCTGTTTTGTTGTGCCAACAGGCAGCATGGAAAAGTTTGAAATCGGTGTGATGTGTTTACATGTAATTAACACAACCTAATAAAACAATATAATTGCTTCATATGTTCTGCTCTCCAGGGCAGGCAAAGCTAAGCATATTGCTGAGCAAAGAACACATTGCTGAGCACAAAGCTAAGTGCTCATGACAACCTTGTTGATCCCAAAGAAACCAGTAATTGCCATTTACACATACCCAGATATATATTTGTTGTTTTTTTTAAAGAGATATTATATGCTCAACAACACCGAATTGATTGAAGTTATTTATGCTTCCTACAAGTACATGGAATTTCCCTTTTATCACAAAAAAGGGCTTTTGAAACTTGAAACAGTTTGACAGTGTCAGTTCTAATAGTAAATGGCCACATGCATCAAGTGCCACGTAAAAATGTTCATCATTCATTGATTCTGTTTAGCTTTTGAACAATATCTCTAGACTTGGAAAAAAATTCATTCTTAGTTTCCTTCTCCCATCTCTGAAGATTTTCTTTGTGTATACATCAAAGGAAATTAAAAGAACCATTCGTAATTGTATGTGTACAGATGTTCAGGTTGGGATATACTTCTAACTTTTAATGGTCTGTGAATGGACTCCAAAACTCTCTTAAAAATCTTTGATGCAATCATTTATCTGTGTATTTCACTCCACTGTATTGAACCATGAAGTGGCTAATCAAAATGTGAAGCACTTACCAGACAATATTTTATTAGGTCTGTTTAACCTGATCAATCACAACAATTCCATTCTTTCATTTTTTTCCAAATCTGCCAAGTTTCATAAATTAAATATAGTGTGGCGACGTCATCTGGATGGAGCAGATTTAAGAATACTAGATCTTGCTACTTTTATCTCTTCTCTCACAAGTACATTCCACTTAAGTCCCTGACAGCTGTGTGAGGGGAAAAAAAAAAAAAAAAAAAATAAGAAAAAGAAAAAAAGAGAAAGAAAAAAAAAAAGCAAGAAAGAAAAAAAAAANAAAGAAAGAAAGAAAGAAAGAGAAAGAAAAGATGACTCAGATCATGGCCCTTAAAAGCATTTTTACCTCTTCATTAGGGAGAATTCCATTTTTGGAAAAATGTAATATTTTATTCCTGACCACTCATAAGTCATTATAGATTCTCAATAACTTGCATTCTTCAGTCAGAATTCATTTGTGTGATTACATCTAGAGAAACTTTAATTCTGTTTGTGGTTTCAATTTATCACATCTATATATTCTCCCTTTTTAATTCTGACTTTTTCATCTACTAAACACTTTCTGTCTTCACAATTGTTCCATCACATTTTATCTTTTTCTTCCTCTTTTAATAAGAGCTAGCAAGAGCTCATCTGAACAGAATTTCAAGATTTAACTTCACAGCAAGACTCTTCTCTAATTTTAAATGCATTCTTATTTACGAAGTTAACATCAAGCGAGCTAGAGAATATTCAACAACTTTGAATTTCAAGCTCTTTCCCTTTTTTTGCTGTGGGAACAAAGAAACATTAAGTTTCTCAGTTTGGGGCTTTAAGTTAGTGTGTTAGGTATAACAGTATATGCTCTTTTGCATTTAAGCATTTATACTCCTGATAGTAAAGGGAAAAGATAAACAATATAACATATGCATTTAGTTAAAATACACAATTGAACCTTTTTCCTTAAATTTATTATTATTCATAGGAATGGCTTCATTGTTTTAGGTTCTGTACAAACACTTAGGAAGAGACAGCAATTACTCCAAAGCACTTGTAATCACGCATATGTGTAGTTAATTAGTTAAATTAAATCAAGAAGAAATCACTGTAAAATAATTTAGCTGAATCCACCCAGAGTTTGCATCATTTTGGCCTCATGTGTTTAAAAAGTAATTTTGTTTCACTGTTGCAGATTGTGTTTAAAAATAGGATTTCATCGTATGACATGATAAGGCTCTGCAAACCTTCATGTTTGTACATTACATACACTAGAGGAAGAACAAGCAATGGGTCACTATGCAGAAATGAGTGTCTAAGGCTTCAATCATTTAAACATCTTGTCTAAAGAAGGCAAGTCAAGTTCAAAGCAGAGAACAATGGAAAGAATCCCAAAACAGGAAATATCTGTTACAGACATTAGAGATGCTGTAGATGATCCAGGTGCAGTCACATACTGACCAGGAAGGCATATTAGGCTTTGTTGCACAGAATAACAAATCCCCAAAGCATTCAGCTTGATATGCAGCTGCAGAGCACAAGACAAACAAAAATTATTCCAGCAATAAAAAAATACAATAGAAATCAAAGGATATAGTTCTGCTTCTAAAAATAACACTGCTCATTAGACTTCACCTAACAGGCAATATGCAGTCTACTTACTATGATTTAGAGATGATGTGCATATAAACTACACCAGTGCCTAAAGGCATGCAGTGTTTGGCAGGAGGGATATAAATTTTGGTGTTTATTAGCACCAGAATTAAAGAATAAAAGGCTGAGAATGTAATGAGCCAATATAATTATTTCTTAAATGTCTCCATTTTGTGGAAAGATTGTTATAGCGTGCACAACAGAGACTAGGAGCAAAATAGGTTCATGTAGCAAAAATGAGGGAAGAAGCTACAGTTTATCAGAAGGCTTCCAAGACTGCTGGATCAATTGGATTTACAGGTTGAAAAATGCACACACAAAGCCCTTTCCCCAAAAGCAGGATTCAGCAGGATTCTTGCTCCATATTTTGCCCAGTTAACAGCAGTCCTCTTTCATCAAAGAAAGTCAATCAATCAGGTTTTCATATATGGTGAAAAAATCTGTTTTGGGAAGTGGTGCTCCAAAACGACAAGGGAATAAGCTGGTGAGAGGGGGATGAGAGGACACCCTGCATCCCTGCTCCATAGTGAGGGGTCCAGCAACTACAGGGAAATGAGTGGCTCAGGGGATAGGCAGCTGTGGGGCTACCTGCTATGCACACCCCTGTATGCCAGGAGTAGGTCTAAACATACAGCCCTGCTTCATTTCCTCCTTTTTAATGCCCAAAACACTAGTGATGGCTTCATGCCACAGTACTGTCCTCTGTGAGCCAAAATAAATAAGTAAATAAATAAATAAATAAAATAAAATAAAATAAATACTAATACCCTGCCCAGAAGCTGAGAAATTTGCAAGACGTGCATTGACCATCGCCAGGGTTGCAGAAGTAGAAGGAAGGACTTTCTTCTGACGCAGTGATGAAGTCTGTCTAGGTAAACACTTTCCTTCAAAATACGGACTGGTTGGGCAAAACAAACTCTAGCAAAGTAATCACAAGGCTGCTCCCAATAAATAGGGAAAATAAAATACGGGAAATATTACCAGAGAAAAAAATAATAAATAAATAAATAAATATCACAGAAACAAAGAAGAAATATTACTGGTCTTAGAAGGAAAAGGGAACAGTTCAGAGGGTCATGATTTTCCAGATGTACAAGAAAATTTAGCTACAGTCTAGCTTCTCTGAAAAGGCAAATGAAGGCTTTTTCTGTTGACTGACCTGATCCTCTTGTGAGAGGGATTGAGTCAGACAGTGCATGAGAAATGCCAGATTATCATTGCGATATGAGAAGCTGCCTTTCCCTCTGTGACTGGTTGTTACAAGCCAAAATTCATCAAAGGACTGAGTGAGTTTGAAGTTTGCCACAGCTGGAATAAAAACCTCACCCAAGGTTTCAAAAACAGCAGCCTAAATATAGGTTCTTAAATTAGTATAACCTGTTTCAGAAATGTGGCATTCTGTCAGCTTCCATACGAAATTCAGGCCAAATCTACCTCATACCTTCAGTAAGGATTCAGTAAGCCTTACTTACAAGCAGCGACTTTTGAAAACTTCAGCTCTGCTTTGATTTCAATAGCTTTTCCTTTTCTAGTTGAACACTTCAGATTCAGTCTATGAATACAGTAAGTGCACATTCACGGGTAGGTACACAGCAGAAAGACCAGATTATGGGTTATCTGTCAGTAAATGTCTCCTACCACAATAGCTGTCCTGCTCTAGCCAGACTAAGTGGGGATCTGAGAGCTGTGCTTGTCCCTTAGTCTGTGTCCCATCCCACCTTGTCTAGAGAAACAGTGAGGGGAAAGACGTCCAAGCCCCAGATCTACCAGAGCAGAAGATTTGGAAGCTGGAGGAGCTCTTCCCCACTTCTGTAGTGCTTTGCAGAAATTACATTGAACAAGTTGAAAAGTAGACAAAACGGATACCATATGCTTGTAAAGCCCAGGCAACCACCCAGCTTTTCTGACTCTAGTGTAAATTTTGATTAATGCCCTGAACCAGCAGTATTAGTTCTAACACAAGAATTGGTACTTGTGAATTTGCAAGCTGCTGAATGGCCACAGCTCTGTCTCAGACCACATTCTGGTAGTCAGTACGCTGAATGTGGTCTTGTGTCATTTGGAAAACAGGAAATGAAAGGAAATTTCAGAAAGAGGATTTCCTCAAGGAAGGGAGATTCAGAAGGGTGTGGAAGACAGATTCTTCAACGGCTGTTTGAGCTAGTGCCAAATTCAAGAAAACAGATATATTACTTTGCGCTGAGAATGAAAATTAAAGTATAATTAATATACACTCCATTAATTAAATGATAAAAGTTGAAATAAATCAAACCTATTATAAACAAATTAAGTAATTACTGCTTATAACCCCAATGTCACTTCAGACAAGGAAAGGTACCTCATGCTTCAGCCTTAGACTGTCTATGTATGCAGAATTAATTTCTAAATGATACAGCAGATTGTCTTTACTGTATCATTAAAATCCACTGGGTTTGTTATGCACAAACACTGTATCTTTAGCTTTGAATAGAGGGTGCTATTTTTGCAACTGTGTTTAGAAGTATTTTATTTCTCTAAAATATAATTTGTGGTTGACTTCATTTGCAAGATACAATATCAGTGGATGATGCATCTTTTTAAACTAGCCACACTTGATATTTCAACATATAGTTCTGCAGTGGTTTACATGCATGGAAATATGGGGGAGAAGGGGTCCCAAATCTACCTGTCTTCCCTTTTCACTTAAGATATAGCTGGGAAGGAGTTTATAGTACACAAAAGCAGTTTATAGCATCCTTAAAACATTTTATCAGCTCTGTAATGGTATTCACAGTGTTTTGCTTTAGAATTCACTAGAAACTAATCAGGGCTCACAGCCAGGACTGAATGTTTGTATATGCTTAGCAAACATAGTTATTTGTAACCCAGAAGTACATGTGTTTTTATATTGTTTCTGCTAGGCAGAGAACAACAGATACAATAGCATTTAATAGTGTCCATAATTTTAGACCTATAATTCCGGTGAAGTCAAGGGGTCCTCTTTGGTGCTTAAACTTAAAATGTGCTGGAATTACTTCAAACACTTTAAAAGAAAGCAATCTTAATATTTTAAGAGACTTCATAATTTCTATATTTAGAAAAAATTGCTCTAAGAGAAAATTATCCAGACAGAACATGCTCTTAAATACTTAAATGCAGGTTTATTTTTTGTAATTGTTGACTGACTTCTGGGAAGATAAATCAATTACTAAAAATAGACCTAAAGTAAAACATGTAGGAATAAATTTGACTTTCAATGGCAGTTTCATTTCCATAAAGACACCACCATTCAGGGAATACACCTAAAATTAGGCAATTTATTTATGATTTCTTAAGCTGCATTTGCGTACTACAGTATCAGCTCTGTTTGCTCCTATTAGTCAAAACTACATGGTGATTTACTTTGATTTGGATGCATGAGGTGCAAAAGCCAAATTCAAGTCTAGGCATCTGGAAATTTTCCCTTCAGAGGTATTTATGTATCTTATTCTCCCTGAAATAAATTTAATTGAGCAACTAAAAATGTTCAAAAATGTGACTCCTTCATGACAACAATGAATTACTTCTCTGGAGTGCTGCAAATCCACTAAAGTTTATGAAAACAAACATGCACAGCAATGGTTTTCCACCATAAATGCAGATGTGTATACTTAATTAATACTTTAAAGTATTTAGAAGGGGGTTTTGTTGTTGTTGTTTTGTTTGTTTGTTTAAGCCAAACTTAATAACTCCAAGAGTCATGGAAACACATAATAATTGGGGTAGGCAGGGAACTTTGAAGATCATCTAGTCCACCTACCTACTCCAAACAGGATCAGCTACAGCAGGTTGCTCAGGATCAGGTCCAGTCAGGTTTTGAATATCTATGAGGATGGAGACTGTACAACTTTTCTGGGAAACCTACTCCAGTAGCGTTTGACACTCCCCCACACCCCACCCCTTACAATAAAATTTGCTATGTACAAATAGAATTTCTTGTATTTCAGTTGGTGCCCGCTGCCTCTTGTCATGTCACTGGGCACCACTGGGAAGCGTCTGGCATCCTCTTCTTTATACCCCCCCAGCAGATATTTATACGTATGGATAAGATCACCCCGAGCCTATTCTTCTCCAAGCTAAACAGTCCCAACCTTCTCAGCCTCTCCTTGTATGACAGATGCACATCTTTGTGGGCCTGCACTGTACTCACTCCAACATGTCCAGATCTCTCTTGTGCAACTGAGAACAGCACTGGACCAAGTACTCCAGATTTTTTTCATCAGTGCTGAGCAGAGTGGAGGTTCACTTCCCTTGACCTGCTGGTGATGCTCTTCTTAAAGGAGCACAGAAGGTTGCCACAGGGGCACATTATAGGCTCATGTTTAACTTCGTGTTCCACCAGGTCCTCTAGGGTCTTTCTTGCAAGGCTGCTTTCCAGTTGGTCTGCTCCCAGACTGTCCTGGTATGTGGGGTTATTCCTCCCCAGGTGCAGGACTTTGTGTTTCTCTTTGTTGAACTTCATTA